>JANPWX010000046.1:323543-343207 GCA_024734555.1 Trochalopteron elliotii
GCGGGGCGCGGGCGCTGCCATCGCTACCGGCCGTAAGTGCGGGGCGGAACCGCGGGGACGGGACGGGACGGGACGGAGCGGGTGGCCACGCCTGGGCCCGGCTTCGGCTCCGTGCGAGCCCTCGGGATGCGCTGGAGCGGCTCCAGGGGAGCAGGAGTGGGGTCAGAGCCGGGAGCACCTCCGGGAGCGCAGGAGAGAGGTCAGAGCCGGGAGCGGGGTCAGAGCCTGGAGCGGGGTCAGAGCCGGGAGCGGCTCCGGGGGCGCAGGAGAGAGGTCAGAGCCTGGAGCGGGGTCAGAGCCTGGAGAGGCTCCAAAGGAGCAGGAGCGGGGTCAGAGCCGGGAGCGGGCTCAGAGCCGGGAGCGGCTCCAAAGGAGCAGGAGCAGGGGGTGACCGCCGAGCCCGTCCCTGCCTTCCTGCCGTGCTTGGCTGGGTGAAGGGTCTCGTAAGCTCACTTTGGCTTGGACAGGTTTTTTACCGCAGTTTTGAGGTGTAAGGTGCTTGTTTTGGAGCTGCTCTGTAATCCTCACTCTCACCCCGCCTGGCTTGTGAGGCCGGTGGGTGCTGCTCCAACCAGTCTTTCCAAAATTAATTTTTTCCCCTGTGCAAACCCACTGAGGAGCAGCAGATGTAGCAAAAATCTGGTGAAAGTGTGAGCACTCACCGGTGGACTTGGCAGTGTCAGGGACAGTGGAGAACTTCGGCTAAATCTGTGTCAGTCGGTGCCACAATGTGTCTGTTACATGACCCAATAATTACCTAAAACCTTGAAGGTTGATAATTTAGAAAATAGTCATATTAAGCCATGGACAACCAAAAAATGTCCTGGAGGGTCTCACATTAAGAGGCTCAGTATAACTTAAGTTATTAAGACTGCTTTGATTTTAACTGTTGTTTATTTCCATTCTAGATAAGCATCTGATTAAAAAAGATGCTAGAAAAAGAATTGTAAGTATTTGCATTTTGTTCAGAAAACAAAGTAAACAGAGCAGCCTCTTTCTTTATAATTCCTTTATAATTTGAGTGTGTGTGTATTTGCCATAGCTGTGTCACTGTGTAGTGGTGGGTCTGTCACTGGGTCATAGTCTGTGCAAGGCTGTGCTGGTCTGGTTCTGAAAATTGTAATGAAATTGTGAGGGATCTGTGCAAAGGTTATGAGTAATGAAATTGTGAGGGCTTGTGTCAGGACAGGTGGCATTTTGGGTTCAGTGTTGTATGTGTAGCCTTGCCATTGCCTTATATAACTCTCCTGAGCTATAAATTATTTTAAGGCAGTTGAAAAAAAATTCTCTTAGTTTATTTTAGTTGTTTATGTTTCTGAAAATAAAAATGTGACCCCTCTTAAGGTTTAAGCTGTCTATATAATGGATGCTGAAATTATTTCTTCAGCTGGCACTTTGAGTCAGGTGTCTGAGGTGGGTTGTGGCAGTGAGGAGCAGGAGGTGACCCACTGGAACCCCTGGGAAGGGGAGGGGAGCTGTAAGCAGGGCAGGGGCTGGCTGTGGGGGCAGCAGGGAGGGAAAAAGTGGTGGTCTGGGAGAGTCACAGCATCCAGACAGATCCCCAGTGCCTTCCCATGAAATAATCCCTTCCCAGTGAAGGGAGCTGGCATGTTGGAATGGGCAGGGTGCATTTCTAACACACTGTTCACTGTTGTGCCACAGTGTGGGGCTCAAAGTGACTCTGTTTTTCACCAGATCTGTATCGAGGGCAACATTGCCAGTGGAAAAACAACATGCCTGGATTATTTTGCACAAACTACCAGCATTGAGGTACTGGATGCACAATTCTTTGTCCTTATTTCTGTCACTGAGCAGCTGCTTGTCTTAGATCCAACATGTCCCTGGGTGTGAGGAGGGAGCAGCAGGGATCTGCTGGGGCACCAACCCAACTTTTTATTGTCAAATTGCAGCAGAGAAATGTAAATCACATGTGGTGTGTACTGGATGACAAAATACCAGTAAAACCTGTAAATCAGAGTTTGTACCTTTATAAAATAACAGCAGCTCACAGAGCATGGGCATGTTTGGACTTGCCTGTTTGCCATTTCATGTCACTGAAATCTTAGATGGGTCTGGTAAAAGCAAAGTAAAGAACTATTATGTAAAAATACTTATGCCATGTAACAGAGATCCCAGTGAATAGATGGCTTTTTTTTTTAAAAAAAGGAAAATCTGTTAGAAGTGTTTCAGGAGATTTCTTAGACTGATCTGGTATTTGATTTTGTGTTGCTTAGAACCAGGTTAGGGGAAGGGCAGGCTTGTATTTTGAACAAAATCAAGGTCAAACCTCAATGAACAATTGTTTTTAATGCTTTCCCCAACAGACCTGGCAACACATTTGGTAATAAGTTTTAGGAGTCCTCATAGAAATGCTGGGTTGCCAGATATTATTTGGTAATTTAACAGGAATTGTCCTTACAAAGTAATTAACTGTTAATCCAAAGGATAACAGACTTTAATTTGCATACCATGCTGCATTTTTAAGTAGCTACTTCAGTTCCCTGGCTGATGAGATTCTCCTAGGCCTTGACTCTGCAGTGTTATTGCAGATTTAGACCCTGTTTGAGCTCTCTTGTGATTTTACCTATTCAGGGTAGGAGCTTTTCTGATTCATTTTGTAGAAGATTTGAATACATTTTGTTTGTTAGAACACAAAAATAAAATGAAAATGAATGTGGTAGCAGTCTGATCCTCTTCCTTTGCTGGCAAGTGTTACTTTCTGAGAAATTAATTTGTAAGGGGATGGGCTTGTCACTGAAATGCCAAGTACTCTGCTAAGCTGTTCTTTCCCTTACATTACACTGATTCTGACTCAAACAAACAAACAAACAAAAACAAACAAACAAAAAAAAAGAAATTCTCTCCAGGCTTTTGAAGTAGTCTAACCAGCATTTAAAAATGCTAAGAAGGTGTTGGATATTGACATTTCTCTGTTTTTAGCAGTGTTCATTGTTAACCTTTTATGTTACAGAATTCAGTACTGTTTAAGTGTGGTGAGTTTCCAGTACAAGTCCTGAATACTCTGATTTACTGCACAAATATTCCTTAAAAGTAGTTGTACACTAGTAGGGTCATTAAGTATTTTGAATCTAAGATGCATTTAACATGGAGTAATTCTTTTTAACCAGGTTTTGAAGGAACCTTTGAGCAAGTGGAGGAATGTTAGAGGTCATAATATACTGGTAAGTGGCAGAAACTATTTCTGCAGTGACTGTTCTTTTAGCAAGACACGTGTGATGGCTTTTTATCAGCCAGCAAAACTGCTACAAAAGGTGTGATCCAAATGTCACACAGCAAAAACCAAAGCTCCATGAAGCAAAAGAGCTTCTACTGTGATTAAGACATGCATGTAATAGAAACATTGCATATAAAATGTGGTTTTGGCCAGGACTGGGTGTCCAGTGGGGTGTGAGTTAAAGCTCTTCCCAGGAAGGTGAGCCCTGAGTGTGGCTGTTGTTTCTAAAGGTGCTTGTGCCTGTTTCAAAGAAGGGGAGGATGTCACTCAGGGTGAGGGGTGGATCCAGTCAGTTGATGTTGTTTGACTGGAGTTCTGTGAACAATTCTGGCACCCCAACATAAGATGGACATGGAACTGTTGGAGAGAGTCCAGAGGGAGCCCCAGAGGTGCTGAGGGGACTGGAGCACCTCCCCTGTGGAGCCAGGCTGGGAGAGCTGGGGCTGCTCAGCCTGGAGAGAAGGTTCTGTGGAGACCCCAGAGCTCCTTCCAGGGTCTGAGGGGCTGCAGGGAAACCAGAGAGGGACAATTCCTCAGGAACTGCAGTGACAGGACACAGGGAATGGCTCCCATTGCCATGGGGCAGGGATGGATGGGATATTGGGCAGGAATTGTTCCCTGGCAGGGTGGGCAGGCCCTGGCACAGGGTGCCCAGAGAAGCTGTGGCTGCCCCTGGATCCCTGGCAGTGCCCAAGGCCAGGCTGGACACTGGGGCTTGGAGCAGCCTGGGACAGTGGAAGGTGTCCCTGCCCATGGCACTGGATGGGCTTTAAGGTGCATTCCAACCCCTTAACACTGTGTGAATCTGTGATCCCATAGCTGCTGCAGATAAGGAAAATTCAGCCCAGTGAGGTGTTGAGGGCTTCTGTTGTCTTTTGGGTGGCTGAGGCCCCTTGGAACTGTTCCCTCAGGGATGTTCCTGGCTCCCAGCTGCACTCTGGCCTTGCTGGGGGGCTGGAAGTGGTCCCTGCTGTCAGTCCTGTGCCTGGAGCTCAGCCCCTCTGCAGGGATCTGTGCTCAGGCTCTGGCCCGTGGACACACCCCAAACCATACCTGCCCTAACACGTGTTAAATACCCTCAGTGTTAGCACAGGCCCTCTTGTCCCTCCTGGGAGTTGCTGATTGTTAGTAAAGGGTGGGGCACGTGTTGAAAGACACCACAGCAGCCTTGGAGCACTGGGAAAGTCTGATCTTGGCAGGGAGAAAAGGAGAAGGTCAGACCTGTGGGCTGAAGCTGTGCTGCTGGCTTAAAACTTGTCCCCTCAGCCAACAGACACTGAATGATGTTTTATCTTGAGTGAGATCCTTCCTCTGCTGGGTAGGATAGATCGTTGCTTGTAAGTTCTGTGTGTGGAATTGCAGCAGTCAGAAAGTGGAACAGCTGCCTGAGAGCTGCTGTGAGAATCCTTTGGGAAGAAGAACAGCTGCCTGTGTTAAAGGACACTTTTTCTGAGGCCCAGACCATACTTAGAACCCTGTATGATTTCTGGAGGCATGGGGTGAACTGAGAGTCTGTCAGTGCACAAAAATAGAGTAGTAGGGTTTTTTAATTACTTGGTTCTGACTGTCCCATGTGCAGAGTAACTAATTCCTGCTGACTTCAGCCAACCTCCCACTTAGTGTCTGTAGGGACAGGGCCATAATTCTACATCTCCATGGTGGAGAGCAAATGATCACTTAATTCTTGTCAAACCTGATGTTGTAGTGCACTTCTTAGAGCAATGCTGTTGGAGGGCAAAAGCTTCCTAATTACCCAACTTCCTGTTGAGCTGTTTGTCCTAACAAATGTCCATCTGTCCTGCTTCCATCTCTGACCCCAGGGCTTAATGTACCAGGATGCCTCGAGGTGGGGGATCACTCTGCAGACCTATGTGCAGCTGACCATGCTGGAGCAGCACACCAGGCCCATGGTAAGGAAACTACTTTTAAGAGTAATTAGATGTGGTTATGAGTGTTAAATCCTTTTAACCTTGTATTCAAGAGTTAAGATGCTGTCTGTGTTCATTCTTTGTTCCTGCAGTGTGAAAAAATGAGGTTCACTTTCTTAGAAAAATTTATAAGTTTAATAAAAACTGAAAAATAGACAATTAGGAGACAGAAAAGCAAAAGTTTCCAGCTGGGGTGCCTCACCAGAAAGCACACCCACTCCTTCAAATTTCTTGCTTTTAAGGATTAACCTTTTACATATGCATTTTCAAACATTCCTTTGAGTTCACATCTTCCCTTGGTTTTTGGCCCCCCTTCCCTCAAAACTTGCCCCATTGTACCAAATTAACATTTTATTAGATCAGGTTCTTGTTGGTGCCTGGTAGTCTTTCTGATACCAGGAGATGAATGAATTCCTTCTTGTAGCTTCTGTTCCACGAATGTAGGAGGATTCTCTGTATCTTCTGGTGAGGGTTTGATTCAGTTTGGTCGATTGGTTTGACTGGTTTTACATGTTACAAAAAGTTTTGCAACTCAAAAAGAAAATATACATTCATCACACTTCCAAGACTGTTAGTAATAAAAGAAAATACAGTAAAACTTTCTACATTATACATACAGCATTCATTTTAACATTTGTGAAAAGCCAACTGTATAATCTGCATTTATAACATGCAGTGAGTAGGGATTTCTGTGGTGCAGACATTGATAGGCTCAGTGTGTGCTCTGGGGGTAAAACCTCTGCCTCCTGCCTGCTCTCAACTCCCCAGACTGATCCTGCTGTTTGGGCACACCTTCTGCAGCAAGGCTTGCACAAATCTCTTCCTCATTTCATGCCAGTGACTTGTCTGTGATTTCATTATTTTGGATCTTTGGCAAACACCAAGTAATCTTGTGTTAGAATCCATAGTACTGCTTTGTGCTGTCTAGTACAGGTTTAGCCATTGCTTCTTCTGTTTATGCAAAATACTTCCACTGCCGTTTTCTATTGCCTTTTTGGGTGGTTTACATCCTTTTTTTCCTTGTAATTGTTTCCTTTCTTAATATTAAATTTCAGGTCCTACCTTTTTATCAAGATTTCTTCATTCTTTTCTCCTTCAAACACCTTTTGTTACATTCTGTGCTGTCTTCCATTCCCTGATCTTACATGCCATGCTTATATTTTACTGATTGTTCTGTTTCCTGAGTTTGTGTCAGGGCAAACTTTTAGCAGTGCCAAATATGGAATATGGAATCATTAGGTTTTTGGAAGAGGTGTTTTTCCACGACAATAGAAATCCTGCTCTGTTGGAGAAGTTCATTCAAGAATTCCTGAGGATTTCCCTGTATTTCAGTCTGAGCTTTTTTGTCATTTGAGCCTTTCTGGAGCCATTTTTGTTTCATTAATGTGCAGAAACCTGGGTGAGAAGTTGCTCTGCCAGGCCCAGGAGTGTCAGAGGATCTCCCTGCTCCAGCATCAAGTGCTGGTGGAACACGTGCAGGGCTGGCTGAGGCCAGGCTCTGTCAGCTGCAGTTATTTCTTTTAAAAGTCCTGTTTCCTTTCTTGAATGTCTGATGTCAGCCCTGTGCTGTGACCCAGCAATGCCTGGGATGGAGCAGCAATTTGGGGAGCAATAGTTCCCATTGTCCTGCAGATCCCAAGTGGATTGCTGCATTTTTCTACCCTGAGTTACCTCCCACTGCTGGGCTGAATGCTTTGACCTGGTGTCTGAATAACAAATTAGAGATCAGGAGTCCTTGTTTGTTTTGTGGTTCCCACCCTCCCAGTGAGTTTATTTCTCACAAGATCTGAAAATTGTATTTCCTAAGTGCCATATGAGTCTGCAAAGAAACAAGCATGAAAATGTACAGGGTCAAGTTTTGTGTTGCAGATTTCCCCCATAAGGATGATGGAGAGATCCATTCACAGTGCAAAACACGTTTTTGTGGAAAACCTGTATCGAAGGTATGGGGTGTGGCTTTCTACTTCACTTCCTTGGATTCATTATTTTAAATATGTATCTAATCAAATGATCATTTCTTTGGTAATGTGCATTTAAGGGGCCTGTGAAATCGGCCAGTTCTGTGTTGGAGTGGCAGTGTGTTTGGTATGGGCTGTGCTGCCTGCTTCCTGTAGGACTCTGGAAAACCTTTTTCAGCAATGCTCCTGAATATTTAGAACTCAGTGTTGTTTAGACAGCACCTATTGAGATTATCTGCTCTCCAGCTGAGTACCCAAATCTTGCTTGAATCAAACATGCTGGACAGGTAAAACAGCATGAGAATATAAATAAGACTGTAGGAGGGAGAGAACTGGGCAGTGTTATCCAGCTTGGCATCCAGGATTGGCATTTCTTGCAAGCAGGAACTCAAGTCCTGTGCTCTTGCTCAGGATAAAAATAGACTGCAAGCCTTGGCAGGCTGTGAGTAAAGAAAGAGCAATCACCTATTACCTGCCCTAGGTATAACTCAGCCATCCCAAACTAACTGAAACAGTGCAGGAATCAGGGTTTTGTTTGGTTGTTTGGGGTGCTGACCTTCTGTCAGGAGTGTCTGTGACAGATAAATGGGTTTTAGTGGGTTTTTCAGTGGCCTTGGGAGACAAACTCAGTTTGTGCCACAAGGTGTCATCCATGCCTTTGGAAGTGGGAGAGACACACATTATCCATCCCAGTCCACACACAGTGCAAGCAGCCTAGAATATCCTCCTTTTTAGTTACTGACTTCTTTTTACTGTACACAAAGTGCTTTTTTTCCAAAGGTTTAGTTGCTGTGAGGCTATATCTGTTTGTGTCAACTCTGTGAATAAATTTAATAATAACAGCAATTTTAAGGGCATCTAAGATGTTTTGTGGCTTCAGCACTTTTCAAATGTTGGAAAAAAGGCATTCGCTTTGTTTTGTTACAGCAAGCTAGAAGGCAGCTGATAGTGCCAACAGCAGGCCAAAAGAAAAGGATGTGTAAAAGAATTATAAATAAAACAAGGAATAATTGAGGAATGTAGAAAAGTAGCTATTTTGTGGCACATTAAGAAATGAGTCAGTCTGGCTGTGTTGGGTGAGTTTTACACGTGTGCACATGTGTGTGCAGGGTGTGCTGTAGGTGAGCACTGCAGTTCACTGTCCCCCTGAATCCATCACCAGTTATGATAGAAAACTCCCTCTGTTCATGCTGGACTGAGGCAGTGAAAATGAGACTTGGTAGGAGTCAAATGTCAGCAAACTTTGGAAATTTAAACCCCATTTGGTGCCTTTTGTATTCCCTGTATCTTCATGGATCTTGAGGCAGAGTCCCCCCAGGATTACCCAGCAAAGCAAAGGTGGGTTGTCTGCAGGGCAGGTCAGTGCAGAATTGACTTGCATGTGTCTGTCTTTTAGGGTGAGAACAATGGAGCTTTTTCTTATTTCCAATTCCTTTCAACCTTCCTGTTCCCCACTTCTATCCTGGAGAAAAGCAGCACAGTCAGAGTTTGGCTGATGTAGGTCCCTGCTGCCCAGAGCTGATGTGTTAGCAGAGCAGCAGTGACCAGTGTTACCCCATTTCTGGGGGGCAGATCGAGAGGGGAGGTGGTACAAAGGGATTTTGATTTTTTTCCATAATTAGGGAAACATCTTTATTACTTTTGCTCAGTTTTGCAAGTGATCAAAGCAAATTTCCAGGGGACTGGTTTAGAAATCTGTGGAATATTTTTCTTCAGTCCCATTTAAAATGGCATAACTGGTCTTAATTACTCAGCTGGAGAGCACAGGAGCCTCCCAACCCCATCTTTTTTACAATTTTTCTACTGCAGAAGCATTTAGGAAAGTGTATGGAGTATGGGTTACTGTTACCAGTTTTGGAGAGAGGATACTGTAAAATTAGTAATATTTGACAATCAGAATATGGTAATAAGTGAAAATTGATACACTAATGAAAACACAGTATGTGATTCTTAACATGTCCTCAGTAACTCCCTTTTACTTGAGTTGTCTGATACTTTTTTATTGTTGCTGAGATAACTTTGGGACATTTGTCTCCAACATTCTGTGCTCTGAGTTCAGAGTTCCAGTTGAGCATATTGGATATTTCACTACTCTTTCCACAAATATTTCTTACATGGGAGTAAATTTATTGACACATTGACATTATTTTTTTGCTGCCTTTTACTGTGGCTTCTGTAAGGAATTATTGGTGCTGCTCAGTAAATCCAGCCCTTCTGGTGACATGCCCTGGGACAGATTTGAACAGATGCTGATACAGAGAACCTGAGCAATAAATACCATTGAGTACTTTAAAAAAATGGAAAAGATTTGTTCTTTGTATTTTATAAACAGTGGTTTATGTGACCTTCAGTTTGGGTGGGCATAATGTTGGCCTTCTTTTCATAAATGTTGGAGTAAATGGGGAGGGATTCTGGCAAAAGGAGAGTTTGGGGTTGATCTCTGGATGCTCCTCTTGCGTTTGTTCAGTGGGAAGATGCCAGAGGTGGATTATGCTGTCCTGAGTGAATGGTTTGACTGGATCCAGAACAACACTGATGTTTCAGTTGATTTGATAGGTAACATCTTGATGGGTCTGGAGGGCTGTTTGTGGGTGGGTTTCCTTTCTGGGAGAAGAAATAATTCTTGTTTCTTGGCTCATAAATAATCACATTATTCAGTATAAAAGTGAACACCATCAGACAGGTTGGGTTTGTGGGTGGTTCATGGGTTGATTCATGGCAGTGCCAAAGGGGAGGTCCAGTGGTGGTACCCAAGGCAGGATCCTTCCCTTCTGTAGTTTGTGAAGTGAGATACTTCTTTGCTTTTAAAGCTGATCCTTGAACATAACTATTAAAATTTTTGTTCCTGCAGTTTATTTGCAGACATCTCCTAAAGTTTGTTATGAGAGGCTAAAGACACGATGCAGGGAAGAGGAAAAAGTCATTCCTCTGGTAAGGAGTTCCTCTGATATATGTGCTTACAAGGAGCTTTGAAAATGGAATGATTCCAGTCTAAATACTAAAATTGTATCCCGAGTGTATTGCCAAAATGTGGTGCAGCTGTTTCCAGTGCAAACTAAATCCTGAATATTGAATTTTGATTTATTTAAAACAAACGATCTGTCATGCACACTGACTCTCCCAGATGTTCTGCTGTAGTAATCTGTGCACTGTAACTGACTTTAGGTGCAGGATTAATCAACTGCTAATCTTCTCTAAGATGTAAATTCAATTGCCTTTGTACCATTAAATGGCACAAAAGCAGCCAGGTGAAGCAGGGATACCTGGCCCTGCAGGTGCTGAGATTTCCCTGGGCACTTTGTTGTCTGCTCTCACCAGGATGTTTGTGCATGGAAAGTGTCTCTGCTGTGGCTGAAAAGAAGCAGCTCCTTGAAAATTGTGAGCTTGGGATCTGCTTTAAAACCAACTGTGGTGATGGATCAGTGACTTCCTGTGCCAATTTCCAGCTTGGCCCTTCATGCCACAAGGCTTCTAGAGGCCTGGCCAGACATGAATGCAGTTCCCTCTGCAGCTCTGGGTGCTCCTGTGGCTCAGGAGAAGCAACTGGCAATGGAAGATCTGTGCAAAGAGCTAAATTTTGGGCCATGTGAAATTTTGCCTTGAGAATAAATCCTCCTGTAATGGATTTGAAGAGCTCTTGTGTTATTTTGCAGAGGGGAGCAGTTATGAATGAGCAATGTGAAGTGGTCTCCATGAAGGAAAAAACCAATTGATGGCAGGCAGAAGAGCTTTTAGAGGAAACTGAGTTATGAGAAAGTGAACTGGGAATTTTAGGGAAATGTATTGACACAGAAAGTGCCTCCCATGCATATTCTTTGCAGCCTTGCCCTTTTTGTCCTTACTTTGTTGTATTTTTCTCTGTAAAAATCTTGAACCACATCTTACCTGTGGGAGAGAATCATGGTTGCTTGATCTTAAAAGGAGCTGAGAGCCCTGTGCTCCTGTGAGCTTTGTCTTTGAGGTCTTCCTGGAGTTAAACTTTGTACTGGGAATTCATTTTTCTCAAAAAACCTTCTGATGCTTTTTATTTTTTGTTAGTGGAAGATATGTATTGCAGGCTTTTATATGTGTCTCTTAACTACTTTCCAAATGGATAAAGATTGCAATGTGTGTGTCATCCCTGGGCATCTGTGTTATTCCAGTGCCTCTTTTCTAGGAATATTTAGAAGCTATTCACGAGCTCTATGAAGAGTGGCTCATTAAACGTGCACTGTTTGAAGTTTCCTGCCCAGTACTTGTGAGTATTATTTTAATTATAACCAATTAGGCATGTGGGGTGTTGTGCTTTCCAAATAACAGCAGCATTGTTTAGTGGTAAAAGTAACTAAATCTGCTTTTTTGATAACCTTTGGAGAAGGACAACCTCAGACAAACATGCTAGCTGTTGGTGTATGGCATTAAAGTGGGGTCTGCCATCTCTGCAGTGGGATTTGAGGGGCTGTTCACTGGGATTGCAGTGGGATTTGAGGGGCTGTTCACTGGGATTGCAGTGGGATTTGAGGGGCTTTTCACTGCAATCCTTGCAGGATCAGCTGTGTAGCTTTTCAGGGAATGCCAAATTCCCAGCAGGAAGCAGCTTGGGCAGATCCATAGGAGTATCCCAGTTTGGCTGCACTGGCAGTCCTGTTCTGCTCAAAAGAAATCAAGTTCCATGGTGTCAGTTGTTTCCAGTGTTCATCTTCTTCTTTCCAAGGTGATTGGAGCTGACCATGACATGCAGAAAATGATAGAGAAGTATGAAGAAAACAGGGACCAAATACTGACCCCACCTAATAGACAACACCATCTGTAAAGCCTGTGACTGTGGTATCAGAAATCATCTACTGAAGTTTGATTTGGTATTTTTAGTATTTAAATATAATGATTATTGTTTTAATATTTAAATATAATGGTTATTGTTTTTGCACTATACTTTGTAGAATGCTGTGGACTTACAGCTCTGAAATTATCAGGTACCAGTCAGGAACAGAGGATGAGCCAATTCCCTTGGTGTTTTTAGGTTTTCCATCAGCTTTACTTAGTCAGTTTTGTTCAGCTAAAATATGGCTGTTTCCCTCATTTCCCACTTGACTGCTGCTTCCTAGAAGTAACTTTAGTGTCTTTTTTTTCCCCGTTTTTGTAATTTGAAATAAACTGTTTATTACAACACCCTCTGAGGGAGGGGACCTGAGGTTTCTGTGAATAACCCCCTTGGGGTGGATGGGGGTGAACCACCCCAAATGTCTGGGGTGTGTGTGAGGGAGGTTTGTCTATGACAGAGCTGTCAGCCTGGTGCCAGCAGCTCATCCTGAGGGTGAGCACAGGGCTGGGATAACCCCAGGACAACCAGGGATCAGCCCCAGCCAGGCTGGGGTTGGGAGGGGCAGGTCCTGCCTGGCCCAGCTCATCTCCCCCAGCCAGGTGTCCCTCCTGCTGGGTGAGGGAGAGGCTGTGGATGTGCCTCCCTGGAATTCAGCAGAGCCTTTGAGCTCCTCTCCTGTGGCATCCACTGGAGAAGCTGCAGCCCCAGCCTGGCCAGGGCCATCCTTGGCTGGGATGGGAACTGGGCTGGGCCCAGAGGTGGGAATGGGATCCCCTGGGATCCAGGCTGGGACCAGTCCTGTTGAACACTTCACGGATGTCTGCAGGAGGGCACTGAGGTCACCCTCAGCTCACTGGGGTGACACCCCTTGGTGGGAATGGGATCTGGGGGGCAGCCAGGCCCTGCTGGGGGCCCTGGCCAGGCTGGGGGATGTGCCAAGGCCACTGCCATGAGGTCCAGCAGGGCCCAGGGCCTCCACCTCACCCACAGTGACCCCCTGCAGGCCCAAGGGGACAGCTGGATGTGACACTCAGTGCTCTGGGCTGGGTGACAGAAGGGCTGGTTACAGGCTGAACTCAGTGACCTCTGAGGTGTTTTCCAACCTCAGTGATTCTGTGATTTTCAAACAATTGAATTGCAGTAGGAAGGAGGGGTGCAGCTCTTTGGGTTCTTTTCTATTCAAGTACAAAAGTACCACAAAGGATGGAAGGCAAGGATAAGAGCAGGTAATGGAAAGATCTCACAACAACAAGGCTGGATTGTTGGAATTTTGCTGTCCATGGTCAGGTTAATGTTCAGTCTTGATCCCTTGGGGTGGTACCCACCAAAGCAAAAGCTCAGAGGGTTGCAGACATTCCGTTTAGCACAGAAGAGCAGTATCCCTCCCCAGGGAAATGATTCCTCTGTCAGCTCTAACACCTTTGGCAGGAGTCAGGGGCATTCTGAGGCTGGGGTGGACTCCCTGCCCCTCTGGCTCCACTCATGCTCTGTGCAGTGTGGGCACATGGACCTGAGCAGGAAACGGCTCCAGGAAGGTGCTGCCCTGCCCTGTGCTCCTTGTTCCCCTTTCCAGGCACATCCTGAGTGGCCATCAGGTGCCTGAGGAACAGCAAGGCACTGACTCCTTCCTGCCCAGGCTTTACACTCATACCAGAGGTGGGATGTTCATAATTTTACTATTGGAAGAAGCAAATGAAATGCATTGGGTTAAAGTAGCTTTGTTAAACAGATCTGACCAGTTAGAAATGGTGTTTTGCTCTAATCCTGCCCACATTAACTCGTTGAATTCAGGAAGTTCTTTCTGCTCTACAGGACATCACAATATAGCTTAGTTCTGAACAGAACTCTGCACTGGTAGTCCTACTGAATTCAGTGCCAAAAACAAAAAATCCTCAAAACACAGTTTTTCTAAGTGATTGCAGAATGGCCTTGAGGGTTTTTTTCAGTTAGCTTTTCATAGAGAGCTTATTTTATTTGTGTTCATGAGATCCCCAGCCCTGGCTGAGCTGAGGAATAGTGAAAATACAAGGTGCATGGGACTGTGTTATTCTTTTCAAATGTTTCTAAAAAAATTCTAGAATTAATTCATTTCTTTGGTTTTGAAATGAATGGATTTCTCTAGTTTGCATTCTTTGATTTTACTTCTTTTTGTAAAGAAAAACACAGGTGTTTCTTGGGGTTTATATCATGATCAGTTTATTATGACCTGTAAGTACTTGGAGAGTAGAGAAAACCAGAGGGGGTTTCATTTTTGGACTTGTTAAAGGAAGTGCTGAGTTGCCCTTCACTGGTGCTTTACCCTCTGGGTGTTGCCTTTGAGGGAATCCTTTCAGTGCAGCACTCAGACTGCTCTCACATGGATTTTCTGGGTAATTTGAGGGGAATGATCCCACAGAATGTATTTTTCCCCTACTGGTTCTGGGTGGTTTAACTGGAACAAGCAAGGCTCCATCAGCACTTTGATCACTTTGTACAGACATTTGTCAGGCACTTAGTGCAGGACAGAAACATTCAGTTATGTGGCTTTTCAACAATACCTGATGGTGCTGCTTTTGGACATCACTGCTCTTGCAGGGTTGTGGTTTGCCTAAAACCACTGCACTGAAGGAACCACACCCAGTCAGGACCTGCAGCTCCTGTCCTGTTATTCCCATCTGTTTCTTTTCTAAATCACTGCAATTTAAGAAAAAGTACACAGAGAGAGCATTTCCTAGTGAAGGACTAAAGCTTGTGATCCCAGGAATGCCATTCTGCTGCTCTGTTGTAAATCTTTAGAGTTTGAGCTTAAAAGTAAGATTTTGTGTGCTAAGTAATTATCTTACTTACTGCAGCTTCTTTGTAGGGGGATACTAGACATTCTCAATACCTTCTGTTAAACTTCCTAAACTTTTTCTCTCTAAGAGCCCAAAAGAAAGATTTCTTTGGAATCAAAGCTCAGTCACCTGCAGCTTGTTCTTAATTCTGATTTCACTGTGAACATACATTTTGCACAGCACAGAAAATGTCACTTAATGGTTTAGTACAGAGAATCTTAGGGCCCAAAGGATGCCTCTGTTACTTGTCAGGACACAGCCCTGTGAACACTTTTGTTCCTAACACCCACTTCCCACAGCCCCACCCAGAGCTGAAGGCACTCCTGTCTGTCCCTGGTGTTACCTTGGGCAAAGTTCTGTTTCTCCTACACTGCTGCAATCAGGGCATGACAGAATTTCAACCATTAGCTGTTCAAAAAGCAAATCGTTATATTTTAGTTCCTGAGGTTTTTCTAGTCTAATCCATGTGTGCTCCTCTGATTTTTTTGCAGGGGTGAAAGTCAATTATAAACAATTCATACAAAATTAATTTCAGCTAATATTTTAACTGTACATGAAAGGCATTTTTTAGCATTCAAAACTGAGCTCCATATTAGCCACTGCGAAGAAAATTAATTCTACCCCAGCCCAAACCAGCACACATTTCAGTGCTACTGAAAAAGCCACTTGAAGCAGTATTAAAGTGTCTTTCTTGGTAACAAATGCATCACAGAATCTCAGAGTTTTTAGGGTTGAAGGGGCCTCTGGAGGTGACCCAGTCCAAGCCCTGCCCAGGCAGGGTCACCTGGAGCAGATATAAAACCTGTAACACAGGTCAAGGCCTCTACCAAACCAACTGTTCACAGAGCTGGTTCCCTCTTTAAAGCTAAAGGAATGTTATCAAACTTCCTAAATCTGTTTTCAGCCAAAGTCAGGAGGAAGATTAGCTGAGGCACAGCTTCAAAGGAATGCAGAGTTAACAGGAGTACACTCCAGTATGGCATTTCTAAAGATGGGTCTTCCAGTTTAGAAGAATTTACCTTGTACTGGGAGAGTATTCCAGGAATAGGTTTGTGAAGGGAAAAAACAAAAGTAGGATGCCCAGCTGAAGAAACCTGTCTGGCATTAAGAACAGCCAGAGGGAATCTGACTGATGAATTAAACAGATTTAAATTTATAGAAGTCTGCCTACCCTTCATAAAGGTGATCATTCAGGTTTCCTTGTGAAAGGAACCATTAAGAATTTGTGTAACTCCTGCTATTTACTGTCTGAAAGCAGTGATGTGGTTTGGGGTTTTTTAGAACTGTTTTAACAAAGCCAGTCATGTCTCTGACAACAGGATCAAGGCCACAGGTGAGAGGACAATCCCTCAGACTCAGGTGTGATGGCACAGCACTCCCTGCTCAGTCCTGTCAATGATGACATAAGGCTCCTGGCTGTCAGTCTCCTGGGAATTCCAGAGCTCCAGCTTCCCTTCCCTACCTCCAGCAGAGTCAGCTGCAGGCTGCCCCAGGCTCCTCCTGCCATGTGAGGGCCGCACATGGATGCTTTGGGGGGGGATGTAGGTGAGGTTGGGGGGCTCCCTGACGTGCCTGAAGCACTCAGAAGCTGGGTGTGCCTTAGCAGGATCCATGAACAGTCTCTTGCTGTCAGAACCAGTAGTGGAATCCTCCATGTGCCCAGCAGAACAGCACAGACCTGAAGGTGGCTCAGTGTGTGATGCTGCTCTCCTGTGCAGCTCAGCATCAGTCAGGTATGCGTGTTTTATTTGGGAGTGATGAAATTCTCTAACGTGCCTGTCACTTGTTCCTGCATAGCCCACTGCCTCAGGCTGGCCAGTTTCCTCCACTGGATACGTAAGTTCTTCCTCAGCATCCTTGATTTGCAGTTCTGTGAAGGTTAAAGACAGCCCACAAACATCCTCCTCCCTGGGGACGCTGCAGTTTTGGGCAGAGGCAAAGTCCTTGTAGGGCAGAGACTTGAGCTCAGTGGGTTCATCACCAGGGGCTGGGTCTATGCAATTGATGGCATCATTAATTTCTGCTTCAATTGATCCTTCTGGGACTCCTGGGGCTCCAAACTCCAAGGTGACTTTGCTGTGACAGGAGCTGTCAGCAAACAGGGCAAAGGCTGGGGGGCCGCTGGCTCCCGGGGACAGCGGTGCACGAGCAGCCACCTCTGCAGCCCCGGGCAGGGCACAGTCCCTGCCCAGCCTGGCCCTGGCCTCCTTCCCCAGAGCCCTCGGGGACAGACTCCCACTGAGGATGGGAGTGTGCCTGATGACGATGTCACTGTACTTGGTCAGGAAGTCCTCGTCTGAGCCCTTCCCCGGGAGGTGTGTGCTGTTGGAGCCTTGCCTCTGCTGCTCCTGGAGGCTGCCCGGGGGTGCAGCAGCTGCAGGCTGAGCCCCGTCCCCTGGAATCCTCACATTCCCAAGGGATGCAGCACAGGCAGCTGAGCACTCCTGCTGGGGAGCAAGGCACAAAGGTGTCTCACTGCTCCCTTCATCTCCCAGACTCTCTGTGTCTCCCCCATCCTCCTCTCCTCGATGCTGATGTGTTTGTGTTCCCTCCTGCAGGCTCTTCTCCAAATTCCCATGTTTCTCCTCATTTGTCATCTCCAGGATGGCTTCACACTCAATTCTTGCCAGGAATATCTCAAATGCAGTCTGCTTGGTTTCCTCATTGTTTCTCTTTTTGACAAGTGAAAACTCTGTTGCTGTAGTTGCAACATAACCTATTTTCTCCAGGACTGCTTTCACAATATCCTCTGGGAGCACTGGCTGGATGTAGTAGACAAAATTCCCAGTGAAGGTCTGGAACAGAGCACAACATGGAAAAGCTGGTGAACACTGGGGAGTGGGTGCAGGTAAATGTGAAAGAGTTGATTTCCTAAAGATCAAAAATACTTTAAAACTTGCATACAGCTTTCAAAAACCTGTGTTCTAGAAGTCTGAGTTTTGAATTGCAGTGAGTGAGGCTTTTCTAAAGGCACCACTTTGGCAGCCTCTGGAGCATTGTAGCTTTGCTACAGCACATCAGTTTCAGTGAAGTTGTGGCAGTTTAAACCTGCTGGGGTCATGGCTAAAAGTACCAGTATTCAGAAAGGAAGAGAGTGAGGAACTCATTTTAGTCAAACTAGAGAAACTTAGAAACAAACCTTATGTATCTGACTGAACCTAAACTTTGCAAACAAACAGAGGTTCATAGAATGAATTGCTGAGGTCTTTTCCTAAACTCACTGTGAATCACATTTCTGAGCTGTTGACATTTTCTTTTCCCATGGTTCAGACTCCTGCTGTGAACCTTACTACCCTTGAACTGAACTGCCATATTTTGAAAGCACCTTTCTGAAGAGAGAATGGTCTAACAGAAATATTGTCCAAACACCTCTCTTTGCACAACCTGTCTGCAAAACATCAATAAAATGCCACTGCTGTGCAACAACAAAAAAATGAGTTTAAAAACTGTTCAATGTTTGCTTGGTTTTAGAGCTACCCCAGGCACAAGGCCCAGTTTGTAACCTGGAAGTGGTTTTTGGTTTTGTCTGAAAGCCTGTGACAGGAGAGACTATTCTGAGCTGGGCATGACCAACTCCTGAACAGAGGTGGGAATGCAAAGTCAGGATTTCCAGGAGTGGGGGACCTTGTTTTCAGGCTGCCCAGCTTGGGCCAGACCAAGGCTGACCCCTGAGCATCAGAGTCACAAGCTGAAGGTTCAGGAGAACAAAACTGACCCCCAGAATGGCCACAGTATAATTCTCAGAGAAATCTGTCAACAGTGCCCTGCACTCCTCACCTTCTGCTCCTTCTGGAGGGGGGCAGCTGCAGGCACTGCAGGGACATCAGAGCAGGTGAGAGGCAGGACATGGGAAATAGTATTCCATGTTTTTCAGTAGCTTTTAATCAAATCTGTATGTGCATAATGTACTGGTTGCTTCCCAACTTACGCCTTGCAGTAGAATTATTTTAGGCCTGCAGCAGGCTGTCTTACAATCTGGGTGACCCACAGTGGTCTTCAAAGTTTAATTTTAATCCAGCCTAGGATTCTTGTGTTAGAAAAAGCTGAACCCACTAAGTGTAGAGCTGACTGTCTTATGCTTTGCCCTGTTTTAGGGAGATGAGTGAGAAGAACAGGGATTTACAGCTGTTTGAGAATCCACAGGTGAGACCTAAGTGCAAGAAGAAGCAAAGAAATGTCTTTTCCTCACCAGCAGCTGTTGCCAAAGCAAGGGCAATAAGTTTGCATTTGGGTATTTGGGGAGTCTGTTTAGATTTGGGACATGTGAAGATGGCTCTTTCTTCTGGGCAATAAGATGTGTTCAGTGTGCTGGGGAAGTGGGGTAACCGTGACCACCCTGCTGCAAAAAACAACTTTTTTTTCCCCCTGTCCAAGGGGCTGTCCCTGCCCACCCACCAGGCTCTCAGCTGGGATCAGGGACCAGAGAGGCACTGGCCCACCCGGCCTTGGCACCAAGCCCCTGGAGAGGGCCACTGCTAAAAGCACCCCTGCTTATAGGCAGATTTTGGTCAGAGCTCAGTGTGATGAAAGGCAAAGCCCTTGAGAGTGGCTTTAACCTTCTCTGCTGTCTCACCACAACGGGACTCCGTTCCCAAGCCCCGGAGCTGCCCAGCACTCCCGGCCTCAGCGAGGACAAGGCCTGCGAAGGCCAATGAACACCTCTGAGCTGCCCGGCACCGTGCTGGGCACCCTGCCCTGGGCAGGATGTGCTCCCGTCCCGAGCAGGGTGTCCCCCTGGCCCCACTCCACCTCCCGGTGCCGCTGCCAAGCCCCGGCCCGGGGAAGCGGCCCCGTAGCCCCGGGGCGGGCGGCAGTGCCGTACCTTGAGGGAGCGGATCTCCCGGCGCCAGGGGCACAGCAGGAGGTTGACGCAGAGCAGCTCCAGCAGCTCCAGCGCCTTGAGCAGGTCGCGCAGGGCGCGGCCGCCCC
>JANPWX010000046.1:343607-401280 GCA_024734555.1 Trochalopteron elliotii
GTGTCTGTGTGGGGTGACAAGTGTCCTGCCGTGGGGTTAAATGAGATCTGTGTCTGTGTGGGGTGACAAGTGTCCTGCCGTGGGGTTAAATGAGATCTGTGTCTGTGTGGGGTGACAAGTGTCCTGCCGTGGGGTTAAATGGAGGTTGGATCCAGCAGCTGGAAAGCACATCTGTGATCCAGGTGCTTTTCTAACTTTGATTTTTTGGCATCTGAATTTTCAAGTCATTACCTGTGGCCACCACAATGTTGTGCACTTGTGTGACCTCACAAATTGATAAATATTCTCTCATATGATGATTATTATTTTAATTCAAATTAGTCTATGGTCATAATTTCATGTAGAAATTATTTCTGTAGTTTAACGAGGGGAATAATTTGTCCAACTGTACCAAGACCACTTAGATCAGTTGGATGTGGTTTCCATTTAAGGAGTATGTTTTTACTCAACTTGCTGTGCTAAAATATGATCTGTTTGAGTATTTCTGGGATGATTGGCCTATTATTTCCTGGCTTTTCATCTTTTCCCTTGGTGATATGTTGCCATTTTCAGTGTCTTGACTTCAGTAATTTGATTCTGCCCTTCTTGAGCTTGGACACTGACTTATCCCCCAGAGCAGGAGGGACCTGACTTCTCCAGTGCTTGTTCCTGTGGCCTCTGACAAAGGTAAAATCCAAATGTAACTGACTGAAACACAGTGTTGCTTCCTCAGCAGTTGCTCAGTCGTGGTGGTCCCAGAGATGTAAAATAAAAAAGCACAGAAGCAAACTCAAATACTTGTGTGTTCTTTACTAAAGTTCTGTACAAGATCAGTATACTAAAAACTGAAGCAGAAGAGATGATTACAGAAATACAGGGTTGTTATCATGTCCAGTTTTCTTTCTGATTTTACTGATGTAATAAAGCAAAGGCCTGTGTTAAGCCTGTGTTTAGCACAGGTATTAGAATTATGCAAGGGTTTAGGGTAATATCTGATAGCAGGAGATGAATTTCTCTAGAGCAACATCACTTTGCCAGCTTTGCTGAGATTTGTCCAAGACCTGCAATATTTTCAAGAAATGAAAGCATGTTCTTATTGTATCATTACAAGGGACTTCAACACTTGCATTGGAAGCTGTTGGAGCAGCTTCAGAGCTACAAACTTCTCTCTGTACTGTTTTACAGCTATTTTTTTTCTTTCTAGTGATGTCTGTTTGGATTTATAAGCTATTCCCCCTCTACAGCTTTGCTGGATATCACTCAGTTAAAAGGATTAACAAGAGCAGAAAATGCTAAACCACTCCTGCAAGTGATGGTGGTAAGATACCACAGAAGGCAGCACACTCTGTCTTCAATTCACAGTTTGTTTTTTAATTATATATGTTGGTAATGAATCACATAACTCAGGTATTCAGTGGTAACTTAGAAAAACGTAGAAACACAGTGTGGATGTGGATGTTTTGGTTGGCTCCCAGATCCGTGTGACAGAGCAGCTGGGATTATTTGGATGATTCTGTGGTAACAGGATGACAGGATTTTATGGAGTGGTCCACACCACAAGAGGGAGCAGGCAGATGTGTGTAAGAAATGCTGCCAAACCCAGAGCACAGTGCCAGGGACACTTCACTGTTACTGAAGGAAGAAAGACTTGGATTGATTTTCGACAATTTTACCAATGCATTGCTAACATGAGGTATTATGTAAATCTCCCGTTCTCATCAGAAGTTTACTAAAAGTCAGCTTGTTTTGTAAACCACAGATACAGAGTTGGTGGAAGGGCAGGAAATCCCAGTTAAAAAGGTTAAAAAACAAACCAAAGGGTTTCCCACCGTGCAGAGAAACTGAGCATCAGTAACAGAGAAGGGACTTGTCTGCCACGTGTAAAAAATCCCTCTGTGCCTTCTGCAGAGGAGACTTCAGCTTGGTCATGTTACTTGGAACAGCCTCACTTCAGGGGAAAAGAATCCCATTTCCCTTCTAACCTGGGTTCATCAGATTGCCCCTGGCCCTCCCCAGCAGCAGCCCAAAGGAAGCAGGTCCCAGAGCCCTGCCCTGCTGCAGGCAGCTCTGCAGGAGCCCTGAAACAAATCCCATCCTGCACAAACCACCCTGTGCTTCCCCTCTCTTCTGATTCTCCTGCCAGTAAATCTGACTGGGGCACTCCCCTTCATCTCCAGCCCCTCAGAGGTGGAGTAGAGTTTTGTTTCTCTCATTGCAGGGTATTTTGCATACCACCAAACTGTTTAAATGAATAATTTATGGAAGGAGCAGTTCTCTCTGTTAAAAACACAAATGTGAAATAGAGCCTACCTTTTAGCAATGTCTGCCTGCAGTTCTGCAATGCAAAAGGGTGAACGTTTGTTAGTCTGGGTATAGAATACTGAGAATATTGAAAATCTTGCTGAACTGCAAAAGAATTGTCTCATTTTAGCAAAATACATATTTACTGTCATCTACTTAGTAAAAAATGCATGCTTACCTTATATCTCATGTGCATATGACTCAGTAATGGTATAATTTATATAGCAGTAAGAACCACATAATTACTTCCCATCTAAGTATTAATTATAATTGTGTCAATCTTTGGAGTGTTAAATGATTACAGTTGAAAATTATTCAGTACTTACAGAAAATCCAAGTGCAATTTTAATAATTTGGATGCTGATCCTTTTAAAGATCATTATATATTTACTATACTCAGCTTTACATATCCTTTAGTGGGGATAGAAAATGAAGTCCATTTTCTTAGTGTAAAAAACTTTAGGGCTTTGATTTTTTTTTTTTTTTTTTTTTGGTTGTTGTTGTTTGGGTTTTTTTTGTTAGGGTTTTTTTTTTTTTGATTTTAGTGAAAATGCCTCTAAGAAATGTCCTGGAGATGAGCCTGTGGTAATTCTGCTCCCCTCCCACAGCTCCTTGGCTGCTGTCCCTGGTCCCCAAGGGAGCCCAGGTGTGTGGATGCCCCAGGGGCTGGCTGGAGCTCCATCCCTGCTGTTGATGTGCTGGCAGTCAGTTCTGCTTACTGCTGGCACCCAGACTCACCCAGGGGTTTTCCATTAGACACAGACCTTTAAAATGACTTTAAAATAGAGTGCAAACTAAGAGCTTGACTTTCCCAGCAGCAACACACTTCAAAGCAACACAGCAGAGAAGTTCTCCAAGGGAAAGTCCCAGGGAAAGCACAGGGCTGAGCTCTCCTTGCTCTCCTGTGGGTTGTGTGTCCTCAGCCAGACACCCAGAAGCTTTCAGGTAAGGACTGGGACTATTTCAGATGAGGAATGGGACTTTCCAGGCAGAAGTGAACATCAGAATCCAAACTTGGTTTTGTTGAAGGCGATAGATGGAAACCTCCTCGGCCGCCTACTGTTGGGATTTCAGGGCTGGCCTCCCGTCTGAATCTTGCAACTTTTTTTTTTTGGGCCATAAAAAGGAAGTGGGGGGAGCAGATCTTCCTGTCCCACACGTGGATGTTCCCCAGCGGGGGGTGAACAGACAGAAGCTCAGGGGATGTGTTTGTTGTCTTTAAATGCCTATCCAGCCCCGGGAGCTGTGCCCAGCAGGTGCCTGGGGCTGGGAGCAGCTCCCGGGAGGGGAAAAGCAGCCAAGGGTGCCCATGAGTGTCTGGGTCCCCTCTGCCGTGCCCGCCCCAGAGCCAGGGCCCATTCTGGGGGCCCCTCAGTGCCTCACCCTCTCCTCTGGCCGGGCTGGTGCAGGGGAGGCTCGGTGGCAGCAGCCAGTGCAGGCTGCATGAAGTGCTTCCATGCCCTGACCCTGCTGTGCCCGAGCTGAACTCCCAGCACAGCTCCCATTGCCCTGGCATGTGGAGTCCCTCATGCCATTAAAGGAATTTCCAACTGCCCTTCCCTGGAAAAGTGAAGATTAAAGATACCCCAGGTGTAAAGAAGGCTTCTCCCCCATGGACCCTTGCAGACACTGTGCAATCTTCTCTCTGGGTTTGGCAAGTCCATCACCCACCCCATGGCATCCCCTTTCCCTGTTTCCCCACTGGCTCTGGGGCCTGGTGTCCTGTTCCTCTCTTCCCTGTGCTCACTTGTCCCCTGCCCTGCCCCCTGTGCCACCCACACACCTGAGACCCTTATAACTGAGAAAAACCACATGCTCCCTCTCTCTGGCTCCGGATTCACCTTCAGCACACTGGAATAAACACTGGCTGTAAACTGATTTGGGCTGGGAGCCTTGTGCCTCTCTCTGCTGAGCCAGCCTTGTAAGGTGTGTGGCTGTGTGAGCTTGAACTGCCCCCTGAGCAGTTCTCAAGCAGTTTCTCTACTGGAGAGGCTGGCTGGGATCTAGAAGGGCCGTGGCTGCGCTCCAAAAAGACACACTGTTACAGTGGCACACGGGCCGGGAGCCCACGGACTCCCATCCCAGTGCCCTGGGCTCCCTCCTTGGGTTCCTTCTCCTGGTCCCTCCTCTCAAAGCTGAGAACGCTGCGAGGCTCCTGGTTCAGAGCCGAGGCTGTTTCTGAGCCCAGCCCAGCGTCCCTCGTTTGCATCATCACACTCCTTCCTAGAGGTCACTGCGGTCACACCGTAACACCCAGGCTCCTTATGGAAAAACAAACTGCTTTGTGCCTGGAAATGCAGCCGTGTGTGGGAATTGGCCTGAAGCATCCTCTAGGATTGCTGTGCCCTTCCCTTGGCTGCAGAGAGACCTGTGAAGGACGTGCAGCTGCAGCCTGCACAGCTGTGCTGCAGCCACTGCAGGTAAAGCCAGCTGCACTCTGGGGACACACTGCCACCTCTCCAGCACTTGTGGACGGTTTCTTTTGAAGAGGACTTGCAGCGGGCTTTGGAATGGCCTGGAACGCCTGGTACCAAAGGAATAATGTGAATATTAAAACATGATTATTATTTTTTTCTTTTGCTTCTACATGGTATTGATAATAATCTTTTTTTTTAGGCAGTGCTTTGCCTACTGAAACACAGTTAGACAAAGTTATTTAAAAATGCTTTGTTTTCAATATACTGAATGAGATGTACTAGTGACACCTACAATGACAACAAAATGCTCTTCTTTTCCCTTCTGTTCTAAAACATGCAAAGTATCACAACATCAACAGTAGGCTTGACTGGTTAACATTTATCTTCATTATGAGTGGTTGATTTCAATGGGTTTTGCAGTGCTTCAAAAAGGTCAGATGCATCGCTGCTTCTGCTGCTCTTCGATGCTGTGTGATGCCATGGAACACTTTGAAACACAAACAGGGAAATTTAGGTAAACTTGCAAAATCCACTGTAAAAAAATCCCATTGTATCCCTGTTTAAAGATATAAAATTGGTAAAACTTCCAGAGGTTTTATTCTTCCATTGAGTTCTTGAGAAGAATTGAAGGGAAGAGCCGCTTTGATTGACATGATCTGGGGTCTGATGGCCCGTGGGAGAATGTCCCACGTTCCTGCTGGAGCAGGCTGTGCTCACACCCCACTGTCCCGCACGGGGGAGCAGCTCTGGGAGATCACCGCGATGGCCGAGCTGGGCTGCTGCAAGTCCTGCAGCCTCACTGCACAGTGTGCAGCCCATCCTGCAGTCCCAGCTGCTGCTTCCTCCTCCTGCCTGATACAGATATTTATAGGTGTTTCATTTCTTTGGCAAGGGTCCGTAAGGGAATACGGGGGAGGATCATCTGTGGGAATATATATTTGTGTTGCTCCTGGCCCCACACATTCATCGTAGCTGAAAGAAAAAAAGAAATGTTCGTTAGATTCCTGGGGAAAACACCACAGTACATTATTTCAGCATAACAGAAGCAAGTAAAGTGAGAGGAAAACGAGTGTCTGGAGTTTTGTTCCTCAGCCCCCATCCTTGCTGACCCTGCCATGGCAGACACTCAAGAATACAGCACTTAGAAACACCTGGAGATAATCCCAGAGGTGCACAGTCACCATAAGTGCAGAGCTGCCAGGGCTCATTCCTGCTCTCACCTGCTGTAAGAGCCAGGTTAGAAAATCTGGGGAAAGGGAGGTGGTGTTGCTGTTTCAGTTGTGAAATGAGGTGTGGAGAGCTCATGATGGAGTCTGTAGCAGATATTCCTCTGTGCTGTCCTGCTGCAGGTCTCTGGAGCTCAGCCAGCACTGCCTGGGTGGGCAGTCTGGGGGGAAGGATTCCTTGCTGAGCTGTGCTGGATAACCTGGGCAGACTCGTGCTGGGCACTCTGGGCCTGGGCACTGTGCCCCTCCTGCTCCTGCCAGGAGCAGGAATGCAGGGCAGCGGGGCTGGGGGGTTCCATGGGGAGCTCAGGTGCACCCAGGCTTTGTGGTTCTGTCTGTGCCACCGGGCTGGTGCCAGGGAAACTGCTCCCTCCTCACTCTGCCCTGTGCTCCCTGGCTACAGGCAAGAGCCGTAAAATAGTCACAACATCATGATCTTAAATGTTAGACCTGCTTTGTGGCTGCTCTTTAACCATTCCAGGGTCATTTTAAATCCAGCCCTGAAGAAGGGAATGTTTCCTGTTAAAAAAAATCAAACCCCTTTCCCTCCTGAGTTAACCTGAAAAACATTTCTGCTGGAGCCAGACAAATTAAGAACCTATTTCCTCAGCCACACTAACTGCTGAGCAATTAAGATCTGGGATATTTCCTGAAAATTGGGATACTGAGCATGTGCCTTCTCAGCAGACTGCAGGCACACACTGTGTCCGTGTACCTGTGTTACTGCCAGGCTAAACCAAACTCCCAAACCTCAGTCTGGGTGATGGAAATGGTCCTTGGGAGGAAGGGAGAGGTAGGAAAGTGAAATCACAGTGCTACATAACTAACCTCAAATATCTGTGGGTGGTTGGTTTTTTTTTTTACCTCTATTTCATCTTACCTTTATATTTATCAGGACGACAGCTTTAAATTCAGACTAGAAAAGTTTGATTTCCCCATCAGAAAATAGTATTTAAGAATGCAAGTCTGTTCTGAAAACCCTGCTTAGGGCTGCTAGATATTTCAGAAAAGTCCCAGCATTTTAGGAAGTAGAATTGGTTTTTTTACAGCATGTGGAAAAGATGACACTCCAGTCTCTACTGAACACATTGAAGCTTTCAAACATATGTGGTAGATTGAGAACCTGATGTCCTCAGCTCTCCTTGAGCTCTGTGAGGGTAAAGGAGCAGCCACTTCTTGCAGGATTCCAATGAGCTGCATCTTTACTTAATTTACATTTTGCTGACCCAGAGCCCAGTGAATTTATTTAAAATCTCTCCTCAGGTTTTGACTGACTTAATCAGGCTAACAGAGAGCACTTACTGGGTCTGTTAGCACAGGGGAAAAGTTTCCATTCAGAAAAGGCCACAGTAATGTGAATTTCAAGGTGGAAAATTTGGAATCCTTCTGCCAAGACACAAAAGGGAAGAAGCTTCTCTGTCTCCTGCTTCTGGGAAATCTGCCACTGACCTAAAGGAGAAATGGGCACAGTGGGAACTGTTTCTTGCTGCTGTTACCTGATCATCTGCAGATGGTTCCTCTGCCTTGGGTTTAATTTAATGCCTTTCCTGGACCACAGCTCAGCTTTGTAGAACTGAACTGGTGGCTGGGATAAACAGCCAAGGGAAATGATCCCTTGGGAAGCAGACTTTAAAGGGTCAAGTAAATGGGTGTGAATTATGCTGTTGAAGAGTTGGCATTTTAGTGTTTAGTTCCAAATGTCAATGTATTTGTGTTAGGGCATTTTATCCTTCATACATATGATGGATAAAAATCATTATTTCTTTTTCTCCAAAAGCGATTAATGTTCTTCGCCCTCATTTTTGGCAATTAAGATCACATTGTAAAAATTGAGTAAGGTAGTAAAAAACACATGCCAGACTTTCAATTAAACAGCTTTTTGGCAGCTTCACAGCTGTGCCTACAGATCGTTGTGGCCATGGAGAGAATTACAAATTATTCAAATAGTTGTGGGTTTGTTTTTTTTAATAACTTTTTGTATTTGGTTATCAGTTTATGATCTTGATGTTCATTTCCTGTGTTCTTTTCTATGCATCAGGATATCAGGGGATCTTTACTTGTAGAGCTGGCACTGCAAACAGCTCCTGCTCTGTTTCTGCAGATAAGGATCCTAGCACCCTCTGGTGCGGGCTGAATGGACATGAATTGAGGTCATAAAAGAGACTTCAACTTTGTATTTTTTCTTTTGTTTGCAAGTGTTTTGTGGTTTTTTTAAAATGTATTTTTGCTGGTTTTGTTTGGGGGTTTTGTTTTTCTTTGTTTTGTGATGTGGTTTTTCCCTCCCTCTGTTTAACAGCTTTCGTACTTTGGTTGTGCTTTCTAACTGCTGTTACAGAGGCATTCCTGTAGGATAAATAATGCATTATCAACTCTACAAGCATGAATTTTATTTTGCAGTCTCTCCTTCAAGGAGACTTTAATATATAAACTTATACAACTTTACAAGATCTTTTTTATTAGGGAATCTAAGCAAGTATTGTAAGAAATAATACCCAGTTGGACTGGCATCCCCTGTCCATGTATGGTGGTGGTTGGAAAAGCATTCCTCAAAAGATTTGAAGGTTTACTTAGAAAAAATTGCAACAGCAATAATTTCTTGCAGGTGATTAGCAAGTACTGATGTGAGTGATGCTGGACTAAAACCTTCCTGTCATTTTAAAATAAAGGCAAACCTTGATCCCTAATCTGGAGCTAAATAGGCAAAAAAGATTTGGGGGTGGTGGCAAGGGGGGGAGGTTTGGTTTTTTATTTTGTATTTTATGTGTGAGTTTTTTCTGGGCCAGATTTCTCCTGGTTTGGCTGCCTCAGTCAGAAGCTCCCAGTTTAGCTGGGGGGCACCAGGAATACCAGGGAAGTGGAAATGGGAGAGAGAGAGGACGGGGGCAGGTCTGAGACTGCAGCTCACAGGCAGAAATTACCAAATTGCAACCTCAGGAACTGCTAAGGGAGTGATACCCACTAAGAGGTGTGTAATGTGTGTGTGCAAATATATATGTGTATAGGTATATTTATATGTTTGTATATATATTTACATATATATATATATATGTTTTGCATCCAACAATGCAGGACCATGAAGTGGAAAAACAAAAATACTTGTTCATCTTTTACAAAACCCACCACAATAGTTGTATTTTATCTGTCAGATTCACTTCTGTGAAATGTAAAAAGCAGCTCAGGCTTGAAGTGCACTACAGCAGTTACAGGAAAATCCTTTTAGATAGGAAAACAAATGCTTTTGGAAAGTGTTGTGTTACCATAACATAAATAATGGAGCACAGGAACTCATTACACTGCATCTTGTGGATACCAGCCCTGAAAAAATCCATGGCTGCAGTACTTGTGGTGAATCCACTTTAATCCACTGCTCTCTAAAACTTGTATTATCTAGAGGTTCAGTATCAGCAGGCAGTGATGAGGAGGAAGGGGTTACTGACCATGAAATGTGCTGCTGTCTGCATGGCTTTGGGCCCTGTTTTCTATTGTAATACCTGCACTGCTGTTGTAGACACACTATTGAGCTCTTAAGGGATAATTTCCCTGGAAAAAGCAAGGAAGGCTGATGTCTGTGAGCATCCTACTGCAGGTAAATGTGATCTCCAGAGAGGGGGATGGTACTCAAAAATGGCAGCAGCTCTCCCAGATGACCTTGACTCAGAGCATGGCAGGAGTGGCAATAACTTTGTGAATTTCTTGGGTCTTGTTGCAGTGAGTATTAGGATGGGTTTGTTGCCAGGAAAACCCCAAAGAGTTTCTTTAACTGGCTGTCATTAATAAATTAGGAGCCCCTCCCTGGGGCAGGAAGAAGGTTCTGCTGACAGAACTTTTTAAGATGCAAACAGCAAGAAGTGAAAAAAGGCAGAGCTGGGAATGAAGAATTCTTTGCGCAGCAGATGTCTCGTGGCTCACTTTGTTCATTTGTTGTATGTCCTGACTCTGCTAAAACTGCTCCTGTTGCACTGTTTCCATTTTGCTGGTGACCTGCTGTGTTCTTTTGATAATGGCAAACAGAACTCTAGAATCTGGGACATCCATGTGCTGACAGGTTGGAGCTGTGATGAAACAGGACAAGGGATGTTTAGATGCTGTTCCTACCTAACAGAAAAGCTGAAATTGGCACAATTGTGCTGTAACTCTCTACAAGAAGGTTCAGAAGAAAAAAAAATAATGATGTGTTTGATGCCCATGTAGGCAGTTGAGGTGATGATGCTGAACTCTGCCTTCTGTGATGGCACAATTTGCTCACAAGCCAGGTTTGTAGGAGAGCAGCCTGGAAATCTGCCCATGTTTCCTTTGAGGTGTGTTTTCTTAGAATTCATCTTTTCTTTGGTGATTTATTATTACCATGAGGAAATGTATCAGTTCTGACAGAACTGCTCCTCTAACGACATATATCATGAGCCAGGATATTTTCCTAGGTTTATTTTTGATCCTGACACTTTCCATTTGAGATTCTAATTATATACATATTTATATACATGTTTATTTTAATGTTTTAAATAGTAAAAAATGTAACCCAAGGTATTGTTCAATAAAACATCTAGGGCTTGAGTAACTTAACCATTGAAGAGACAGGAAAGATGGAATTTTGGATTTTTCTGTCTTTTTTTCTGTTCATAGTTATTTCTGGAATTTCCAATTCCTCAGAACTACAAGAGGACTATTTGAGTTAATGAGCACTAAAAGGCTGCATCTTTGTTCTGCACTCTGTGTCAAGATAATCTTGAGGAGGTTATGACTTTGATGGATAAATATTCCAAAGGAGAAATGAAATTCAGTGTAAACTGTTTTCATGAGAACATGTATCAGATAACATCTGAAACCAATATAATGCAGTTTCATCATAACTGTGCAGCTTTAAATGAGGGAAATAAATGTTTTAAATAAAACAAGTCATTATAGGATGAAGATTTTATATGATACAGCCTGACATTAATTTTATACATAGTAAGAACTACTTGGTCATCTGCAGTGTTTGATCTCTGGACTTCTGTAGCTATTATAAAGGATGCTGGGCACTGATTGAGTAACAAGAACCAGTTAAGATAAATAAAAATTTGTAGCTTCCCAAGCCATGGAATTAATCCACAAACAGGATTCCAAACAACACCACCAATTCTTGCATGTCACTGGAACCTGCTGATGTTTGAGGAAGTTCTCCATTTGACAAGTTTTAGGATAATATTCCTAGAAAGGGTTTTGTTTTTTAATGAATGAATTAAGCACTCCAGCAATGAATTCTGAGCAGGTGACGGAAACACTGGCTGCAGTATGCAGCAGAAGGACTGACAACTGTGAAATCAGAGAAAAACCCTCTTTGTTTTTTAAGTACAGCCATCAAAGATTTGACAGCTTTAAGTTGTGGTTGCTCTGCAGAAATCTACAGAATCTGTAGATTTCTGCTCAGAAATCCTTGGTGCTTCCCTTCCATCAGGAGTTGCTGCTTTCACTGCTGCAGGTTTTTTATGCAGCAATAATTTGCACCTCCAGAGTAGAACTGGGGCAGGTGTAAAGAGAGGCTGTCAGAAGGTGCAGCCTCCCCACAGATATTTTTGATGACAGAAGTGAAGGGAATTTTGTGCCTCAGCCTCCCAACACACAGGCTGTGGTGTGAGAGCATTTCTGACTACAAATACAAGAAAAAAGAGAAAGGTGTGGATAATTAAGAGGAATGGAAATGCCACAGAAAGAAACTCTCATGAAGTGGCTGTAAACAAAGTTAAGCTTGAAGTAAGAAGTTTGCCAGAATAATTAGGAATTTACTTTTTCTATCCCTAATACTGATGAGGAATAGCACTGGGATGTGAAGGGAGGGGCTTTGGAGTGTTTGGAATTTGGAGTTAAAGGAATGAGAGTTTTAGTTCATGTCATGGTATTTAATGGACTTATAAAACTGTCCTATTTCCAGTGGCATTTTTTACCTTACTAAGTGAAAATCTCTGTGGGGGTATTGAAGTAAAAGCTGAACTTAACCCCAAATGTCCACCTCATGCTTTGCCAGCTGTCACTGTAATGTGGCAAAAGCTCCTCACCTGGTTTGCTCTCAGGAAAACAGCCTTAGCAAAGGAATACAACAGATATAGCAAGATTTTATGTCAGTTCCCTGCAAGCCTAATTCTGCCTTTCAAGAAAATCCAGGAGGCTGGCTTGGCTAACTTGCATCTTCAGAAGAGGGAGATGGAAAATAATGTCTTAAAAAAGAAAGTCCCTTAAGTAGGCTTTTAAAAATATATATATTTAAAGGGAAATTAGTGTCTGACTTTAAGACAGAAGCATTTCCTTTTGCCATTTAAAAGTAATTTTTAAATTGATTTGCCCATTTAAACAATGCAGGCTGAACCTGGTTATTGAGAATACTGGGATTTATCAAGCTTAAACAAGACAATTTTCTCTAGAACAGATCCTGTGTAGATTAGGCAGAGTGACCAGCTGAGGAAGAGTGAGCCCACAAACAAACCCTCACACAATGTGTTTTAATATGAATACTGGGATAGAGGGGGCTGAATATTTTTTATCTTCACGTGCCCTGTGGGGAACATGCAGTGTGAAGAATGGAGAGGACTTCTGTGGCTTCCATTAAAACCATTCCTGAAGGTAAATCCCTGCATCCTCCTGAGCAGTGGTTCCTCAGGGATGTTGTGTGACACACTCACGAGCCTCAGATGCAAAAGGCAATAATCTTGGTTGCCTAAAGCTCTGACATACCATTAATATCCAATCACTAAGGAGTGAAAAAGCACTTATGCAGTGGGGTGAGATGCATTTTCCCTGACCACAAGGTGAGAAGTTGATAAAATTCCTTTCCTGCTATGAAATCTCCTCATTGCTTGGGTTTTATTGACTCTCCTAAAGAAAATGTAATAGTTTTTAATTTAGTTGGACATTGGTTGGTACTGTAATTCAATCAATTTCAAACATTCATAAGCTCAACTTATTTTTAACCAGCTTTCTTACTACATATTTGTAAGAAGAAAATTAGCACTGCTGACTAGAAATGTGTGTTACAAAGAACTTGGCAAGTGAACATGAGCTCATGGTTTGTCTATAAAGGTTTCATCCCCACAGTGTCAACAGTGTGATTTTACCCACACCAGAACAGTGAATGTTGAACAAAATGGCAAATATTGGATTTACAGGCTTTCCAGTGTTTCTTTCCATGTCATATTGACCATGATGACAGGTAAGATGTGGCAGGGAGATTGTGCTTTGTATTCTGTCCTGGTTGGATGTGTTCAGTTTGCTCTTTTGGAGGGGTTAGAATTCTGTGGTTTAGAATTGTTGGAGATCGCTTGGATTGTCTTTCTCAGACTGAGTTTCTTAGAAACAAAGGCTTTGCCATGTCTGGTGACACAGACTGTGAAATATTAACTTCCAGCCCTGCTGCAAGTATCTGTATCTATCAGAAATAGCTCTGAAATACAAACCCCTCATATTCTGAAACTGTTTGGTTCATACCCCCTGTATTTTGTTTTTATATTTCCCATCTACACCTCATGTAAAATCAATGTGACAGATGCTAGCACAGATCTGAGATTCATTAAAAAGCCATTAACTGTCCTAAAGGGATATTAATGGATAGCAGCACTGTGTATTTTGGGCTGTCAAAACAAATTGACCAAATGGCTTCTCTGTAACCACTCTGCAACTACAGCAGGCCAATGACAAAATTCCATGCCTGGCATCCCTCAAAATCTAATGCAGGAAAGGGGTTAGTGGAAGTGTCTGTGGGGACAATCAGAGTGAGTCTCAAATGAAACTTGTGATTGAGAGATCAGAGCAAATATTAATATCCCAAGGCATTTTTCATAGATTAATTTACCAATCACATTTTTTCTATAAATAGTGTTTTATATAAACAGTGTTATTGGAGTCCCACCTGGAGAGTTGGGAGTGGGCAGGCCTGGGCAGGGATCTCTCCCTCAGCCACACTCATGGGGACTGACTCTGTGTCTCATCAGCCTTCCCCGTAAATCCCTTTTGCACTCATTCTGTGGTTTAAAGCTCAGCTATAAAATCTAACTAAAGCATTCTTGGCCAACCACCCCTTGGCCAAATTAAGGTGTTGTGTTTTCTACAGAAACCACTTCTGGCATGTGAGCTGGCAGGAATGGTGTGAGGAGCCCTGGGCTGCACATCCTGGCTGGGTGCTGGAATGCAGGTGGCCTTGCAGGCTCTGCCAGCACCAGGTGGATAAAGGAAATTATCTTGGCAGCACTCACTGCTCTTAAGTCACTGAACTGTCTCATTTCAAAGATTTTTAAGAGTTATTTACCAGTGCAGTTTCTTTCCTTGCTGCTCTTCATTTCTGTTCTGCTGATGCCACAGCTGCATTATTAGCTTTTGGCCATGCTAGTTTAGCTTTAAATTACATCTTGCCCTCCAGGAATTAGGAGGAGGAATTACATTCATTTAGGCAGTGCTATGTTTCAGTAAACCTACTCTTCAAAATATTATCATATGCAATGAGATTGATCCCAGGGAGTTAGTATTTTAAATGCACGAGGTCAGGCCTGTCTTGTTTCTGCTTCCAGGCTATGTCTGACAGTCAGCTTTCAAATAATCTCCATGCTCTACTAATTAAAAATAGACACTGCAGTGTTATTCCATGCAGGAGAATATAAAAGGAGATGTACAGGATTTTTTCAGGCTTTACATAATGTAGTAATTCAGACAGTGCCTCTCACCCAGTGCTTTCCTGAACAGTTACAATGGTCTGGAGATTGCATTAATAGCAACTTTCAAAGTCTCCATGTAGCTTTGCTTTCAGCCATCTGCTTTCCCTGAAGTTCCCCAAGTTGTTGTTGCTAAGATATAACATTTACTAAGATTTTGATGATTTGCCAAAGCTCCTTTTTCTAAAATTTAACTGCAGTAGCAGTGAGGAAACAGCCAAACCATTAACAATAATCTTTACTTTGGACCTGTGATGCAGGGCTGTAATTACTGGGATGAGCAGAGTTTTCCAGTGTGTGCAGAGTGGATCCTCAGGGACACAGTCCACTCAGCCCAGCAGGGAATCACTGCAGGAGGAGGCAGTGGCTGGACACCTTTATGTATCCCAGAATATTCTGAAAATATTCTGGGACACATAAAGGTAGGACATAAGATAATTAACCCTTGCCAGGATTGTTACAGAGGCCACTGCAGAATTTACTGCAAAATGTGGATAATCTGTGCTATCCTGTGTCACTCATATCTCCTTCAAACAGAACTCCATAGAGATGGAAAAGTCTCCTCTGTGCCTGTTTCAAACTGGAAATGGAAGCATTCTTTGGTATAGTCTTTGATGGTCTGCCTGCTAAAGAAATATATTGTCAATTTGTTCTCAGGAATCTGGCCACCTGCCCACTCAGAGTCTTGCTTGGGTGTCAGCTGGCTGCCTTTTATTAGTAAAGACTCGTGGGTGTGGGCCCAAGATCCAGTCTAAATTCCTAGGTGGATTTATGTGAAGTTCTACACATTTAGATGCCAGGCTCAGAGTAATTTTTCACATGTGAGCTTTCTGTTAAAATATTTACACAATCCATAAAAGCCCATTTGTTATATAGGATGAGCTGGTGATACATAACGGGCTGCCTGTGGAACATACATAGAATAAACAAAGCAAAGATCCATGTCTGGTGTGCTCACAGTGCTGAGTTGCTCTACATCACAGTCAGGAAAGGGCTGGTCTTACAGTGGTTTAACTCAAAACAGAGTCTGCTCAAAAGGAAGAAAAAAAAGAAAAAGAAAGGAGGGCATGGCTGTTCAACATTTGTTTGCTATTTGTAACACACAGCACTACAGAAAGCTTGAAGTGATGTTCTGCTTAAAGGGATTTTCTGTTGGTTCACTGCAGGGAGTGACTGAATTCCCTCATTTCTGGACCTCAAGGTGCCTGAGGCACATGAAGGAGATGCCCCTGGCCCAAAGTGCAGCTCCTGTGCCTCACAAGGCTCTTACTATACCCTGTGAATGTGGCACACAATTTAGGAGCTGCTGTGTAATTTCTGAAATTTTGTTTTTCTTTTTCCTCTGCTCTGAACACTCTCAAGGTCAGTAATAAATGTAACTTGGAAGTTCTTGGGAAAAGTGTGTATTTTTGACTTTGAAACTTTGACTTGTAAATGCATTTCTTTCAAAGAAAGATGATTGTAAGTAATTCTACTTGTGTGTTTCATTAGTATGTCATCACTATGATAAATTTTAAGGTGAATATCACTGAATGAGAATTCCTGTCCACATCTTTATTTAGTAAAAATAAATTCTGCTAAGGAAAACTTGAACTTACACTCAAGCTAAACTAGGTCTGTCTGTATTTAGAGTTTTTGTAGTGGGCTTTGCCAGTGCAGGACTGTAACCCTGAGAATCTCAGGCAAGTGCTTACCATGGAGGTGGATCAGGATACATGATGTTCACCTGAGAAAGAACATCCAGGTAGGAGTCAAAATCACAGGCTGGGGGGAACTCCTCGGTGCAGGTGGATCTTAGCTCTGCAGAGGAGCCACCAGGAGAGAAACCATCTGGGGCTGCAAAAGAAGAGTTTATATTGGCTGCTGTTCAACTCTGTGCTGGATTCTCTGTCACTCTTTATAACACTGCCATAAATCAGAAAACAAACCCTTTCTGAGGCACAGGAGTTGTGGATATTTTGGAACAATCAGGTTTCACAGGATATTCTTATTTCCTTAAGAGTAAATGAACACATCTGCAGATGAGCTGGGGTGTTTCAGGCTGTGCCACAGGTACTGCACCTTTAGTGCTGCCCTGCAAGGCAGATGGAAGTTCCAAAGCTTTTCTTGTGCCTCAAAGGCTGAAAAGGGAGTGTGGGTTCTACCACCTGCAGCTCCAGATGTTTGTGGGGTAACTGAACTTCCCAGCAGTTCCATCCCTGGAAAGTTTGTCTGTTCTGGGAGGGGAGTAAAAGGAGGGGCAGGCATTGGATTGCTGAGAAAATGCTGTTCTCAATAAACACTGGCAAAAATGGGAAAAGCTGGAAAACAGCAAAGAAAAATCATCCTGCTGCCTGCTCCAGGGATTTCTTCATGCTTCCATGCCACAGCTTCCCAGCTCCACAAATATTAAGAGTTTAGTGCTACTTGCTGTGTTAGAGGATAATTAGTGTGTATGTGTGTCTATGTAATGTAGTATGGCACAATTTCGTTTAGGATTATTCTTTTGAATATCTCCCAAAATATGCTTCTCTTTTTTATTTCTCTAGCATTGTTATTTCTAACAAGGAGATTGAAGATTTTCCTTTCTGTTTTTGCCTGGCTCTAGGCTTTTTCAAATGAGATGAAATTACCAGAGTAGTAGATTTAAGCACAGTGATTTAAGCTTAATGGTCAGTATTTGATCATGCTAAAATATTGGGTCAAACAGTAACTCCCCTTTGGGTTTAACTATTTAAACCTCAATGTAGCTGCTGAAAATTAGGAAAATTGATAATACTGTAATAGTAGACATTAGTTTTCTGGATTTTGTTTTTATTTTCCCTCTGGAGGTTGCCATGGGAATTTGCATTTCAATTCTTTTGGACTCTAAATTTCATTCCCAAAATACAGATGTTATTCACTTACCTGGATAAAAATTTCTGGAAAAGTCAAAAAGAAATTATTCCTTGCTCCAAGAGGACAAACTGATCCTAGGAGATTTGTTTCATTTAGACAAAAAATTCCTGGTCCAAATAACTAAATGAAATTCAATTGACTTCAATGGATACTTAATTTGCCTCAGTGAAAACAAGATTTAAACCAATGCATTTTTATGTGGCTCACTATTATTGGATTTTCTATATGAATAAAAAAACCCTCAGTGATATGCACAGAACTGCACCCAAAACAAACTGCAGGTAGAGGACCCTGCTCACAGAGGATGTGGTTGTTGATGCTCCACCATTTATCATTAGATAAATAATTTTTACTGTCTGAACAATTACACAGTAACTTTTAAGACTGTTTTTTTTCCTTAAATATGAATAATCTTCTGTTATTTCTTTGACAAAGTGGCTTTGTGTCAGCAAAGCCCAAAAGGGCTGAAAACACTACTCTAAAATTAACTCCTTGATATTCCCAAATTATCTTTAAGGTTTTTTTTACGTGTTGGTTTCGTTTTATGGGTTTTATTTTGGTTGGGGGTAGGAACTGGCACCCTTCTGACTCTAAAGATGATGACTGTTGTAATGACACTGATGTCATCAATGATGGTGACAGTTTAATGATATTTGGGTGCCCTGTTGTTCTGTTTGCAGGCAGATATTCACTTTTTGCACTCAGACAAACAGCATTTGCCCAGTGACTGTTGCAGGCTGGTGCACTCGGCTGAAATGAGAACAGCTCTGCCTTTCCAAGAAATAGAAATTACAGCCAATGCTGCACCAAGGCTATAGAGGGATGTGAAAATGCAACAGAGAATAAATCTTATCCCATACCAAGGGAAATAAGCTGTTCAGGAGCTGCTGCCAGCACTGGCTGGGTTCTGTTAACCATTATTATGGGCTGTACTGTGGGAACCCAGTCCCAGCATGGGCATGCCATTACACTGCCAGGCTGCAGTGACTGACCTGTCCCATTATTTCATTTAATTTCATTTCATTCATTTCCCATCCCTTGCCATGGCCTACTGACTATCTGCTGCTTGTCTATGGACATGGCTGCTAGGACTTTGATGGGATGTGCTGTTTCAACCTCTCTACACACTCAGAATCCATCCACGCACACATCCAGAGGCTGAGAGAGCAAGTGAAAGAATTAAAGACTGAAAATTCAGACTGGATCAGCGAACTTTTTGGACACTGGGGATTGACAGGGTGGGTTTCATCTTTTGTTAAGGGGATAATTTTGATTGTAACTATTGTTTTTATCATTTTGCTTGTGTTTCCCTGCCTTGCTAAGTGTTTGCAAAAATCCATAGGGGAAGCCTTCTTAGTGAAAACGGAGGAGTTGTGGAGTCCCTCATGCCATTAAAGGAATTTCCAACTGCCCTTCCCTGGAAAAGTGAAGATTAAAGATACCCCAGGTGTAAAGAAGGCTTCTCCCCCATGGACCCTTGCAGACATTGTGCAATCTTCTCTCTGCGTTTGTCAAATCCATCACCCACCCCATGGCATCCCCTTTCCCTGTTTCCCCACTGGACATGGGGCCTGGTGTCCTGTTCCTCTCTTCCCTGTGGCCACTTGTCCCCTGCCCTGCCCCCTGTGCCACCCACAAACCTGAGACCCTGTATAACTGAGAAAAACCACATGCTCCCTCTCTCTGGCTCCGGATTCACCTTCAGCACACTGGAATAAACACTGGCTGTAAACTGATTTGGGCTGGGAGCCTTGTGCCTCTCTCTGCTGAGCCAGCCTTGTAAGGTGTGTGGCTGCGTGAGCTTGAACTGCCCCCTGAGCAGTTCTCAAGGAGTTTCTCTACTGGAGAGGCTGACTGGGATCTAGAAGGGCCGTGGCTGCGCTCCAAAAAGACACACTGTTACAGTGCCCGGGTGATTTTGCTGCCCTCCCTGGCAGTCAGCACCCCCCGTGCCCGCTCCGTGCCCTTCCCTTACCGTGCGCGGCCTCCCGGCCCCGCTGCGGGCGGCCGAGGCGGCTGTCCCTGCGCAGGCTGCCCACCACGATGGTGGCACACGACAGGAACAGCACCAGCCCGATCACCACCCCTGCCACCAGCAGCGGGGACACCAGCAGGCTGCTGTCACCGCCGTGCTGCTCCCTGGGGCTGGGGAAGGCGCTCGACGTGCTGCTCTGGTTCGAGGCGACTGCTGTGCAGAGAGAGAGAGAGAGAGAAACGTGTCACTTGTCACCTGTCCCGGGGGTTCCACAGAGCCTCAGACACAGAGAGAGAAACGTGTCACTTGTCCGAGAGAGACAGAGAGAGAGAGAGAGACAAAGGTGTCACTTGTCACAGGGGCTCCACAGAGCCTCAGACCCAGAGAGAGAGACAGAGAGAAACGTGACACTTGTCACTTGTCCCGGGGGTTCCACAGAGCCTCAGCCCCAGCCATTGCACCGCTCCTGCCCTTGGGGAAACCCAGTTACTATCCCATTCCTGGGGCTGCCAGGAGCTGTAGCTTCCCTGTTTATTGGGAATATCCTGCTGGAGCCTGTGCTGTGTGACCCATAACTCTGAAGCCTTCTTCCTGCCAAGATTCTTTGTACCATGAACTGATTGATGCTGAAAGAACTGAAGTGCACAAGGAGGAAAGTGGAAATTCCAAAAGGTGAGCTCCAAGAGGAACAGAGGAACTGCCTGTTGTTAGGGGTGTAAGAAGGCTCCAAGATTTTGCAGGGAAAGTTCTGGGCAAGAACGAAGCACAGGAGCCTGCTTTTGTGGCACAGGGCTTGTTTTGGTTTGTGAGGGGAGTCAGCATCCCAAGAAACTGATTTGTAGTGCAGGAAGAGACTCATCCTGAGTGGGATTGTTTGGTTGCAACTGCTTTAGTCTGGTAAAAGAAATTAAAATCTATAAATGTATTATTTGAGTTCAATAAAAAGTCTTCTTAAAGGAGAATAACTCCAGTAATTTATTGTGAAGTCAAGCATCCTTTTGAGACAAACCACAGAGACAGTATCAAAAGTTAAACAATAATATTCCCTTAGATAAACAACTGACAGCATGATTATTGACATGGGAATTAATTACCAGAGATGTATTTATGGGAGATTGCATTGCTAATGGAGGGAAAGTAAACAGAAGAAGTTATGGGGAAAAGGATTCAGGATTTTAGCAGATAGAATCCCCCTCTCACCCCAAATTAAAACAAAACCTCCCATCAGCTGCTCAGCATCAGTAAACCAAAATTTCATTGATGCAAAATAATTGCTGGAGATGCCATATACCAAACTTGGCTGTTGAATCTGGCCTGGATATATTTTTATATCTGGATATGTGCCAGCTGAACAACTACAGAATTTATTTCTTGCTGAAATCAGGGCTAACAAAATTTTCTCTTTAGAGTATTCTGTGGAATATGTGTTTTAGGAAGTGCAGTCTGCTGTTTACAAGGATAGATGTTATCAGAGAGTTCTCAGCAATGTTTGTTCTTTTCCTTTGGGAGACACCACTTGATGTTCTGCAGTCACAATAAGTTTAGAAAGAAGACAGTGGCTCCAAGCCAGTGTTTGTTATCGTTGGCTGATGCTTGAGACTGAGACAACCAACTAGAAAATACACTGAAACCAGGGGAATTAGCATGCAGTGGAGCTGTGTTAATTTTCTGGAAGCACTTTACTGTTGGCTGAGGACCCTAATAGGCATTTAAGACAGCCAAGAAATGTGCTGAGCTTTTACCAAGTATCTTGTGCCAAAAACCAAGACTGAATTTTCTGAGAATTAAACTGATGCTGTAGCATTAAATCAAAAGTTATGGACAAGAGTCGTACTTAATACTCAGTGAAAGAAGTTTTGGGTATGGGATATGTTTGGGGGGTAAGGCGCTTTGCTAGAACTCATATTCCTGAAACTTTACAAAATTTTAATTGTGTTTCTCATTTATACATTTTTTAGCTATCTCTGTTGGTAATGTGTCCAACACACCCCACTGGATTTCCAAGGCCTTGTTTTTTTCAGATTTTTGCAAATTCTGCCTTTGAGAGATGTAAATATCACAGCAGTGGCAGTTTAAGTCCTGGCTGCAGGGATTAACACCTGAACTGGAAGTAGTGGCAGGTAATTTATTGGTAATTTTGGCTGACTTGCAAAGGTAAAAGAAGAATCAACTTTGTTGTCAGCATGATGAGAACATGAGCCTGGGGTGCGAGGTTGCCCCAAACACTGTCAGGCTTGTGGTCATCAATTTAATGTCAAATAGCACTGAAATGGACCTGGTGATAAACTGCTGTCAACTGGGGAGGAAGGAGGCTGCAGTGAGTGCTTTCAGATCTTTAAAAACTTGGGAAAAATTTGGAATGATCCTCTAAACAAGAAGGGTCTGGCTAAGGATATTTATCTTCTATATTTTTCCAGTTGTGGAAGCCAGCTGACTATCCACACTGACTATTTGGGAGATTCCTGTGGTTCTACCCAGTGTGAGCACTGATATTTGAACCTGTTTTGCTTTCTGGAAGTTCAACAGCTTCAAGTGACTCCATACAGAAAATACCCTCCTGCACTGGTGTTGATGTGGTGTGGTTTAGTTCAGGACACCACATTTATCCACCACATGCTCAGGGCTTCCTTGGCTGTCCCAAGTCTTGTCTGTTTTATCTGTTGTTTCTCACCAGTGTGAATCTTTCTGGGTTTTTTATGCTTTTAATCTAACTGAACCCAGTCCCTCATATAGACAAGTTATAGTGCAATATTGCTTTTATTAGAAGGAATGAATGAGTCCCCTTAGCCCAGCTCCTAACACAAAATGTACTTGATAACCTCTCCTGTGGCATCATTTTCAGTTTGACACTGTGAGTCTGATCCTCCAGAGTTTACTACTGACTTACTACTGTGAAAAACAACAGCAGAATGAGATGCTGTGTTGATATAAATTCTTTGCATTTGAATTTTGACGGGGGGGGGGGGGGGTGGGAAAGAGATGTTTATATTACTATTGGCAAAAAAACCACATTATAAATTTTCTTCTCTTATCCAAAACCATCTTCTTTTGATAAACTGTGCATTTCTTCATATAAAAATGCTATGGTTTTTCCTTCAGAATAGAAGTATCTACAAATGTATGTGAAGCCCATAAATAAAATACCACTAACAGAGTGCTAACGCTTTTGTTTTGAGGTAAATTGTATTCTTTCCCATTAAATTATAAACAATACATACATAAATATGAATATTTTATATCTAATCCTCTAAATATGAATTATGTTGGATGCACACACCACAGCTTTTATCCTCGATGGGAGCTGTGTAAGTAACAAGAAACAGCACAACTGACACAGGGCTGGCAGAACACTGACTTTAGAGAGAGCACCAATGCAAAATTGCCTGGGCTGTCCACACAGTGTCAGACAATAAATCAGCACTTTGAAAAATCCATTATATATCAAACTATATTATTTTACTCAGTGCTCCTGTATCTCAACAAACCAATTGAAAAGTAACTGAAGGAGGTATAGAACAGCCCGAGTTTTTGGGTGCATATTGTTCTTTCTCACTCCTGCTAATCTGCCTTTGAAGGGACAGTTACCCCTTTCTAACCTGGCCATAAGTAATGGGGAAGTCTCAGCTGGGTCAGATCCTGGCAGGGTGAAATGTCCTGGTGTGCAGACATGTCCTGGGAGCTTGGCTCACCCAACATTCAGCCCTTTATTAGGGGTGGCTTCTGTCTTCCTCAGTGCCTTTCACCTGCCTGGACCTCAGATGAGAGAGAAGGGAAGTGCCTACACATGGATGAGTCTCTTCTCTCCACACTGAGTTGAGTTTGGTGGTGGTGGAGTCTTGTTCTGTTCCCTTTGGTCCTGAAGGCACATCAGCTCTAGTGAGGCTGCAATGGCCTCTGGAATTGATGGGCTAAGAGATGATTTTGGAGCTGGATCCTGCTAAGATGACCAAATCTGTTCCCCTGGTTTCCAGTGTATCATCTTAATAATGATAATTCATGTTATGACTGGTGGAGAGGATGAGACATGGAGTGGTTTTGTTTCCCAGGCTGAAAAGAAGGAGTGCTGATGTTTTGTTCTGGGAAGATTTTGTGTCTAGAATTATCCACCTCTTCATCCCTGCCAGCCTGGGATTCTCCTTCCTGAGGGCAGGGTGGGCTTGGTGCTGACTTGCTGAACTAGAGCTGAAGCACATGGACAGAACAGAGTATTCCTTGTACCCCTGGGGTCAGTAAAACTGTTTGGGATGGTGATCCAGCCCCTCCCAGCACCCTTAAATGCACTGCATTAACTCAGGGTACAGGACTGGGAAGGAGTGGTGGGAAGACCAGTTTAGGATGGTCCATAGCACTCTTCATAACACTTTGGTCTTCAAATAATTGCAGCAAAGCATCTCAAACACCAGATCAATTTAAAGCACATTTCTGATATCCTTACTTCCTTGGTCCCTTGGATTATGCAGTCACTTTATCCAGGGAAGGTGAGTGACAGATGTCAGGAAGGAGCTGAGAGCACCCAGATACACTAAATCACTGGGATGATCCAAGATTTTGTTGATTCTGTCTTTATGAACAGTTCCTGTTTGAAGATGTTTTAGTCTGGCCAAGAGTGACCAGTTGGACCCTACCCTTGCTGCTGCCCTGGGAGATAAATCTCTGGAAATCAGCAGAAATTGCACTGCTTGTTTCTGTGGCACAGGAAAGGAGTAAGGGAGGTGTAGCACAAAAACATTCTGGGAAAGGGTTTGGATCACAGGAGCATCCCTGCAGCCAGGGGGAGAGGGATGTTGCTCAGGCATTGAATACAAGGGCCCACAGGAGATGAACCTTAAAATTAACTTAAAAAAGAAATGTCTCTGTTGGGTTCAAAGCTATTACATTGGATCCTGAGGAAAGCTGAAACTTCACTCAGGCTTGATAAATACCAGGGTGTCATCTGCTTGTGGGACTAAAAGGAAGCAATGAGGATGCTCAGAACAGGGCAGGTGGTTTTTCCTTTTGTATTTCTCTTATTCACGTCTAGAAAAGTTGAGAAATGAGTGAATGACCAGAACAGTCTGGGAAATGCCCTCTCTATAAAGCACTTTTACACTGGCCAGACAAATAGTATGGGAAAAGGAATTTGCTGTTCAGGAGGCCCAGGAGCATGTTTGGTTCTCTCAAACACAGTTTTCCTTTCTTTAGCCTTTTCTGCTTTCCACACAGAAAATTCAGCTGCTTCTTAAGCTACAATGGATGTTCAATAATAACTCTACAGGGAGTGCTTCAAACTTTTACCTCTTATCTTCTTAACTTCCAAAACTGACACTTAGTAGTTATTTGACAAAATCAATTAATAAATATATTTTTCCTGTCAGTTGCTGCACCAATGACATTTTAACAGTTCCCAAAACAGATGATATTCATTATTATTTCTAAATTTGAGGTAAATCTTCCTATACAAATGGTTAACTAATCTTGCCTGTTCATTCTGCTGTGGGAGATACCTCAGCATAATCCAAACCCACACAAATGCCATTAACCAGCCAGGACCTGTGAATTCACACTCAGTTTCTCTGCAGCTCTCTGCAGTTCAAAGACCCTTTGAACTTTTTTACTGCATATATATGAATCAGAATTAAATTTTTTCACTGATTAATAGTAAAAAATGAAAATCTTATTCAGCCCTGAGCCTGTGTGCTGGGCATGGCTCAGTTTTATCTGATCCCACAGCTGAAGGTGAATGTGGGATATCCTTCCAGGCACAAAAGCTGCCCATGACCTTGAGGAGCTCCTCCAAGGCACAGGGTGACCTTTCCCCTGAGACAGCAAACTCTGCTTTTTCATCCTGTCTGCTGCCTATCACATAATGACTTTCTCTCTCCTTGCATTGACATCCTTATTATAGAGCCAGAATGAGGAAGATTGGATCACCAGCAGCCTGCAAATTGAGAATGTCAGAAGCAAAGAGAATGTGGCTGCAGAAGGGCTCAGGAAATAAATCTTTTCAGCTGCTGTGGCTTTAGGGTATTATGTTGATGTCACAGAGCTTGTATAGGTGCCGTTTCAAATTAACAGGAAAAATCTTCCAATTTTCAGATCCATGATCTCTTTTATCAACATGATAAATACCACTGCAGGGACACAAATCACTCTGCAAGTATAACAGCCCACTTTCTGATGGACAAGGAATATTTTTCCCCTATTTTCTCATATTCAAACAACTTGGAACTAATACAATTTTATAAGCAGGACCCAAAGCTATTACTTTTCTCAGAAACTGTGTATTAGGGCTTGGAAATAAGTATGATGAGAATTCTCTTTTATCCATTACAGTAAAGTTACCTTCATAAGTTTAGATCCAACCTAGCTTGGTAGTGACTTGAATAGGGCAAACCCTATAATTTTTTGGTTTTTTTATTGTGAGAAACTCTGTATTTTTTGGCCCACAACTTTCTCATATAAAACTTGGGAAAAATGTTGCAATATAGTAATATTTCCAAAGGTTTGAAAAAATATAATGGGCAAATTATTTTATATTTTACTTTATCAGTCTACTTGAACTGTATCTGGATGTCTCATGTCTTGTCTTTAGGAGGCTGAGCTCTGAACTGTATTTAATGTAACCTAAAGAAGGCAGGTGGCAGCTCATGGGACATGGAGCCCAGGCAGGAAACATAATCTATATTGGGGCAAGAAAGAACCAACCCCCAAACAAAAATCCAAACCCTTCCACACAGAAGTTCCTTTCCTTACAAACTTTTCTCTCAGACTCCACAGAGAAAATGGGAAGGAATGATGAAATTCTTTCCAGCTCAAATAGTCACAACTGACTTGTGCACTACATGCATTTATGAATCTCCAAATCAGTTACCCACTTCGGATCACTATTAAACTGGCTCATATTTACAAGTATTTAAATGATGGAGTTTTGTATTTTCCTGGTGTTTCAGTGAATTTTTCCCCTGGCTCTATCAGTCATCATCTTTAGCAATCCTTACCCTGCTCACAGAGTTCAAAGCTCTATAATGAAGATCCCTCTGCAACTAAATGTTGAGGCTGAACTGAGCTTCAGGGACCAGATCCACCTTCTATACACACCCTGAACACTCCTCCTACAGTGCTTGTGCCCTTGTGCTGCTTCTTATTTATCAAAATGAATCCCATTTCTTTTTCCAGCTTACTTGCTAGTCCTCAGTAGGAGTAATCTACTGAAAAAGCACATAGAGTAATGACTGATTTTTACTGCTTACAAAATAATGATGAGTGAAATACTGATCCAGGGAGTTGTGTAAGGGATGGGGTGCTGAGAAAGAAACCTGTTAACAAATGCTGAGATCCCCAGATCTTCCTTCAGGAGGTGGTGTCACATGTGATCTATCTCAGCCTTTCTTTCAAGGTGACATGAATTTTAAAAATAATTAAAATGGTTTGCAGTGGAGTTCTGCACTCCCACATGAGTTATGGTGATGGTGTTGCAGAGTACACAAAGCCTATAGTGTGATTTACATCATCATTTGTATCTGTGAAAGCTCCAGCAGTATCTGCCTGCATAAATCAAGGGGTTTTCTCATACCATTAAGGAATGATTTAATTCCCTCAGATTTCATCTGAACAGGACTAGGATGTCTGCATAGACAGATGCAGGGATGTCAATAATGGCAAGTCAGGTATTGATTCTGGAGACAATTTCAGTCACCTGGGTTCCTTGTTGCTGAAGGAGCCACTGGAATACAAGGACACTGAAAGATCTGTGCAAATGAAACACTCAAAACATTATTATTCAAAAGCCTGGGGGAAAATCCCTATTGCTACTGCAGAACCCATTTGGTGAAAGGATTGGTCACTGGGAGGGCCAAGGACCATTCCCTGGATCTGTGCAGTGTCTGGGGCTGTGTGTGTCCAGCAGGCTGAGTGTCCCCTGTGCCCTGTGTGTGTCCAGCAGGGCTCAGCCAGGCTGGCAGAGCAGCCCCTGAAGGGCTGGGAAAGGTGGCAGGGAAAGCTGCCAGGCTGTGGGGTTTCTCCTGGGGCAGCAGAGCATTCTGCTGCCCTGCACACAGAGCTCCTGTTACAGGCTCCACACAGTTCCTTCCTCTAAATAATGTCATGATGGTTGCTTTTCACTTGAGGTGGCAGGGGAAAGACTTTAAAACCAACAAAAAACTCCCCCTAAGCCAAGTGCAGCTTTTAGGAAAGGATATTTATTCACCTTCAATATAAACTGCAGTGTGTATTTGTGAATATTTAAAATAGAAAATGCAGTTCTCACTCCAAGGCCTGTTTCAGCAGAGATCTACCACAAACATCTGCAGCAGCTCCAGCAGCTCCACGTGTGCTGGGAAGTCCAAAGGGCTCTGAGCTGTCCCTGGAGGGAAGGCATGCACAGAAGGACTGAGATCTACAGACACCCCCAGAATCAGGTGCTTGCTGCCCCTTTTCCTCTCCAGTCCAGGCTGTAGGTATTCCCAACTGTTCTTAAAAGGAAGCTGTTTATTGTTTTCAAAGATGATTTAAACAAGGGAGTATTTCTAAAGGAACAGGAATTGCAGTGTGCATTGTTCAGCATTACCACCCAGTGAGACTGAGAGAGTCAAAACTGAGGGATGCAGAGTCAGGCTGGAGCAAGAGCTTGGGCTTTTTCTGTGAGCACACTGTTCTGGAGATTATACTCAATTTAAACAATTATATGTTATGGGAAAGTTAATTAAATTTTGAATGCAAAGGATTTATAAATCCCTTTGTAATGAATGGTGCTGCACATAGATGAGAATCCCTGTGATGCCCTTCAGAGCCCCCTGGACAATGTTTGAACCTGGAGCACTGGCTGGATTTAAGGCTGGCTGGGTTTTGTGGCCTTTTGAACAAAAGGGATGAGAAAATGGTTCAGTCCCAGAAAATAAGTGTTCCCAGCAGGGGTGGTTCTAATAAAACTGTCTAAATAAAAGCTCTTGTAGGGATACTGCCTGGAAGTATCCAGGGATTCCATCCAGCTCCTACCTTCTTGAAGTTCAGTCTATATTAAAGGTCACTAACTATTGCTGCTTTCTATTAATACCCACAGTGAAAATGTATCAGTTAAATTGTTCCCATTTACCCACTGGAAAAAAAAAAAAGACATTTTGAACAAAGCTCTGGGATTCTTGGTAGAGAAACTGGTATCTAGGCTGATGTAATCTTCTATCCCCTTTCAAGTGTATGGGTAGACACGTGGAGAAAGAAACAACTTTGTAATAGAAAAGGAAGTAATTTCTGTTCCTGTTGCCCTGATCACACATGACTGCAAAAGGGATTTTAATCCTCATGCTTGATAACAGCAAAGGCTTTTATCGTGTGGATTAAAAAATTTAAAAAAAATCACAAAAGAAGAAATGGAACCCCCTTCTTCAGTTTCCTCTCACCCACCCTAATTATTCATTTTAACTCCATGCTGCAGGTCAGGGTTACCTTGTTAGGTGCTTAATGGGGCTGAGAGAACCCACATGGTGTGGCCAGTTAAGGAGTTCTATCCAAATTACCTAAACATTCTTCTTCCCTACCTGAAGGCAATCTTGCATCAGAGGAGAATCAAAATGTCCTTCAATATGAGGGCAATCTGAAGAGTTTGCATCAGGAGATGGATAAACTCCATCTCAAAGAGACTGATAAACTTAGATTTGTAAATTGTATTCTCCTGCTCTTAGGAGGAGCCAGAGTTGCTGGGTATGCTGCTCTTCAGTTCTGGTGGGAATGGATCAACCTCTTCAGTTTCTGGTGCATGAACAATCAAATTAAGAGACATTCAGATGAAAAACAAGCTAAAATTTTCTATCCTTTGCATTAGTAGACAAAGAGTTTTTTTGTGAAGAAATTGACAGCATGAAAATAGCTCCTGTTTTATAAGACTGTAGAAACACAGGTGTGTGAGCTGCAGAAAAGTGAGTGCTGTTCTGAAAAAGGCTTGTTCATGGAAGTGATGGAGCACTGAAAGGAATAACAGGGGGGAAAATGGTGCTCCAGGGTTACTAGAGCACTATCAAAGCCCTACACAGCACAATAGGATCAGTGGTCTGTGCTGGACACTGTCTGCAGAATGACCTTACAGGGAAAGACTTGGCGAAATCCCTTCCAGCAGCAGTGGAGTCCCAGGGCTCTGAACAGCAGCAGGGACCTGGCTCTGGCCCCTGGAGGGGACCAAGAACAACTCCCAGAGCACAAATTCACTTTAGCCCAGCCATCTCAGAGGTCCTGAGTGGGTCACTGGCTGGCAGGAGTGGCTGAACTCCAGCAGGTCACCAGTGAGGGAGGGTTGGCTGAATGAGAGAGCCAAGGAATGCTGAGACATTGTGGGAACCTCAGCTGCCCAAAGCACGAGCAGTGCAAGGAGAGCTTGCTGAGACTGCAACAAGTACCAGTCTAGAAAAGGTGGCTGCTTTCTCCTCAGAGCTCCTGTGCTTTAATGTCAGCAGAGACTCCTTGTGGGTATTGGAACTGGAAAGGGAAAGAGTGAAACAGATGAGATGAGCCTCATTAATTATTAAAAAGCTGACAGTCAGTGTGGATCTGCTGTGGAGAAGTTGTGAATGTAGGATGACCTGTTGCCTCAAAGCAATGTTTAAATCTGTGTTACCTCTGAGAAATAGCTCTTCACCTGTTCCTTCAAAGTTATAAACCCATGAACTTCACAATATATCCTAAATGTAATTATACTGGCAAAATGCCCTGTTAGAATGGCAATGGGAAGTGGATACTTTTTTGATTGTTTTAGTTATTTATGTTTTTTTAAAAATCCAAAGTGCCTGCTGTCCTGAAGCTTGAGGAAAACCATGAAAATGGGAAAGGCTTCAAATGTCTGCCTGTATCAAACAGTTCAACTCCTCATTCTTGACCTGTGCATCACAAGGTTCTGTTGAGGGGTCCCAGTGAGGGGGGTGATGTCTTTAAACTGTGCTACACAGATGTAGGTTCCTGACCTGGGGAAGGGAGGGTCCTGCATTCCACTGCCAGTTGGAAATGGAATGTGATTTGGAGTCAGGTGTTTATGGTTTGATGGCTTCTCTGGGTTGTTTTTTGGTTGTTTGTGTATGGTTTTGGTTTCTGTTTGACAGGGTTGGTTTGTTTTAAGCCTCTTTTGGCTGCTCAAGATGAAGGACAGACTGCAATGCTTGGCCAAGGAAGGTATGAACTCTGCAACAACAAAATCCTGTTTCAACTTCTCCTGCCTTCTGAGTGGCTCCTGCATTGGAATTAATTGGAGAAATGTGCTAGAAATGTTAATAATGGTGATCACTGTGTTTATTGGGGCTACATTTACAACTTTAGAATGTTCAGCCAGTGCATGCTGACCTGCTGCAATTTGTTCTGAACAGCACCTAGAGCAGGGACTTTCACTGTCATGTCCTTGTGCTGACAGCATGTGAGACAAGAAATACCCTGCTGTTTGGATTATCACAATAATTGATGGATTCATATGTACTGTGTCATTTGTTAATACTATCCTGTTAAATCCTTCTGGGAATGAGATCACAGATTTTTCTAAGTAGCAGCTGCTGCAGAGTTTGCTGAAACCCCAGATTTTCAGGCTGGGCCAAGGAAGGCAGGGCTGAGGATACAAACTGATGCCTGGTTGCAAAAATATGAGCTGACAATACCTGAGCCTGCAGCCTTGAGAAGGTGTGGGCAGCCCTGGTGATTCAGGGAGTGCTGGGGGTGTGCAGTGAGCTCTGTGGCTCAGAAAGGAAACTCACTGCTCCTGCTCCCCTCCTGAGTCCCTTGGAGATAATCCCTGCCTGGAGATGGGCTGGAGACAGCCCAACAAGGTGTGTGTTTATTCCCCATGTTGCCCTTTATCAGGGTTCCATTACCCAAAAGCTCTGCAAAGAGAACCATGAACGTGTCACCCCTAGAAAATCTCTGTGACTGAGGAAAATGGAATGAACAAAAATTGATGCAGAAATTTACGTCTGTCAAGGTGATTACTGACTGAATGATGTTTTTGTTTCCTCTGATTAATTTAGCACAAGATTCCTTCTTTTATTCTTTCCCTGCCCATGGGGTGGATATCCCTGATGAAGCACAGGTTCCCTGGAATGTTTTTTGCTATTATTCCTCTCTCCAAACAAGTCCTCCTCACGAGCAGCTCCTGAGTCACTGCAGGAGGAATCAATAGTGTCTGGTCAAATTACCTGGTGCATGGGCTCAGTTACCTGCTCATGTCCCAGTCATTCCCAGAGATGAAATTACAGAGCAGCAGCCACTTCACTGAGGAAGGATTCCAAGGGAGCAGGATGTCCCCAGGATGAGCTGGGGGAATGCTAGTCCTGGGGCAGGCAATGTAGGTGCAGAATGATCATGGTATGAGACCAAATTACTGACCAAATTACTCATTCATGCATGCATCTGTAAGTTAGGAACATATCTTTAATTATTATTTGCCATCTTATTTAATTAGATTTGAATGATACTTTTTTGTTATGGTTGCATTTTTCAGTGAAATTTTAATCTTTCTTGAACTTTTGGAAAATTGCTTTTATTCTTAGTAGTAGTATTTTTTTCCCTAAACTTTAAAAGCCACCTTAAGCAGAGAAATTAAATTTAAAGGTTTTATTTACTCTATAAGCACTGTCCTTTGGGTACTGACTCAAGATAATTCAATATGAGCACATCTGTGTCTCCTACAAATGTGAATAGATCTATATTATCAAAAAAGCTGCTGTGCTATGATCCCAAATCAAGACTAATACAAAATCAGTTTGCCTAATGTTGGCCTTATTTTGCCTTTAATGAAGAGCTCTTCTAATTTTTGTTGGCAATTTCATCAAATTCAATTTGGATGAGATAAAATTTAGGGTTTTTTTCCACAGTGACCTAGCAGAATGCAGCAGGATTTTCGAGTTTCCATAACGTGACAGGAGAAATTCTGACTTTAAGGCTTGTTTTATTTCCATTTGTTGGATGCCAGTTTGCCTGTGGGAGAGGGAGGGAGCTGCTGGCCCAGCCCTTCCCTCTGCCAGGACAAAACATCCTGGAGGAGTGTGCTGGCAGCAGAGGTGTCCCCACAGAGCTCTGGGGCTGCAGGTGCCCCTTCTCCTGAGGAACGTGGAACAGAGCACTGAGGTTTCCTATGTAACCAGTCAAATGGCCTTTGCTGGCTTCCAGGAGGAAAATCTGTGGGCTTATTTTGCATTGTGTCAGCTCCCCTGTTCAACAGCTCCCCACACAGTGGGAGGAGGTGGCCCTTGCTGGACTGCACTAAAGGAATTTATCACCTGCAGAGCCAACAGAGCTTTTCCTGTCCCAGCAGAACAGAGGATGTACCAGGAACTTGGCATCCAAGTGCTCTCTGCCTTTTCAGAAGGAAGGGATGAGATCAGTGCCCAGGAGCAGCCCAGCACCCACCCACACTGCATCCACGAGGATGTTTAAGCTCATGAGACAAGGCAGTTGCTCACTAAACAATAACCTAAATGTGCAGGATTTTAGCACATGGGGAGTTTTTTTTGCTTGTTCACTCCTGAAATCCCAGACTGGCCTCTGTTAGGATGCAGTGTGGTGGGGACAGGCTGCTGTGCAGGGGCTGCAGGGACAGGGGGACAGTGGTGGCACCAGGAATGACAGCCCCACTTGTGTGAGTGGGGCTCTGACTGGAGGCAGTTCTAAGGGATTGTCCTTTTGGCTGGTGACTTAACTCTGCCCTCCCCTGGATTCCCTTGTGATTTAATTTAAACCCCAATGGCCCTTTCTGTGGCACATGATCTCTGTCACACTGTGTTCAGTCACATCCTATTTCTGCACATTTTCCCTGCACTTGCTGTGACCTGTGAAGAGGGATGAATTACCAGCACGCTGTTTCCTTAAGCTGAGCAATTACTTTGAATGAATATTACATGGGCTATGTGAAGACAGAAAGTGGGAATAAAGAGACTTGCTATGGAAACAAGTTTTTTTTCCACTTTTCTTTTTTTGATGCTTTCATCTCTTCTGCAGTGGGGATTACTGTGCTATTTATTCTTTATGGTGAAAATATGACAGTTATGTCTGTTAGATTTTACATATTTTTCTTTATATTCCTTAAAAAATGAGAAATGTAAATGGCATTCCTGTACTATCTTTGGGTATTTTGTTTTTATTCTGATGATGTCTCCTTTCTCCAGACAACAAAAATTAAGATGCTGCCTTATGCCCATCTCATTCATGCATTTTTTTCAGATGAACTGTCTGTCCTTCTTGTAAGCTCATGTTCCAGAGTATTTCCAGAATGGGGTTCTGTAGAACTTTGCAAAGCCCTGCTTTCTCTAGGGTGATATTTAATGCAAGAAAACTTTTAAAGCCCAACAGAAGCTTGTGGATTGACCCCTCCGTATTTTATTGAAGTGATTGATCTATCTTATATTTTCATTGACTGATCTCTGTGTTTCTGCACCATTTATTCACTTCTACATGTTCTGCTGTGCTGTATAAAATATTCCCAGTACTGAGAATCAGGTGTCCTTCAGCAGAGTGTGCAAAAGAGCCACCTGAGAAGCTCAGGGATCCACACTTTATCCTCTTGGTATTAAGCAACTTATAAAACAAGATGGAGAAATGCATCTGTGCACTGCTGACACTGAGCCAGCAGTTTCAGTCTCAGAGGAAGAAGAGAACAGTGATATTTGTAATCCAGTGCTAAATGCAAATAAGTTCTGTGTCTCTTTCTTTGGGAGATTGCTTCCCTGAGTCACCGGGGTTCATTTACATTCGGGTGACATCTACAAGAATTTTGCCAACACAGCTTATTACTGCAAACATTGTGTCAGTTCTGACATTTCTCTTTGCTGGAGAATCCCCAGAATGGCTCTGTTTGTTCCTGGTGGCAGACGTGGAGTCACACGGGGAGCGGTGCCAGCCTCAGCCGAGCTGCATCCCGCTGTTATAAATATATTATAAAGTTGGCTTTTCACAAGGTGTGTGCTGTATGATTAATAATGTTGTGGTAAGGATATAAGTTTTTATTTCTGCTATTAGTAAAGAAAATTAGGCATAGTGGTAGTAGTTGACAGAGGGTGCTTAAACTGTCTGTTTGGTCGGGATAACATCCAGTGAACATGGAAAGAAGACCCTGCTATTGATACACCAATTATCAGCATCTCCCATCTGAAGAAAGTCTGGACCAAGGCCTGAGCAGGAGGTGATAATGAAGACACAGCCAAGAAATACACGTGCTCTAAAAAGGGGGACCCAAGGAGGGACCATGTAAAACAGTTCGTGGAATATGGAAACTAGTTTGTGGAAAAATATGAATATTCAACAGACTGATGCAATAGAAAGGGGATTTAAAGAATGTCTCTGACACAGCAGGGTGTGGACTTGGCTAAAAGCCAAGTCACCCAGCCAGCCATACTTTGCCTTTTTTCTATCTCCTCATTGTCTTATTTTCTATTAAACCTATTTCTTAAAATTTACATAGAAAGTGAACCTCATTTTTCACACCACCGAGCTGCATTCCCGAGTTCTGCCTCCACAGCCCTTCATGGCCCGGGGGAACAGAAGCCTTTCCCAAAGGCATTGTACTCTGGAAGCAGGATGGGCACCTGGCCTGGCTCCTGGGGCAGACACGGGCAGGTCCAGGCCTGTTCCTGGAGCAGAGGCACAAACATGTCACTACAATGGTGACAGAGCTCCCCACGGCCCCGAGCAGCTCCAACCCCAAACAGGAATTCAGATCAATCCAGCACTCCCGGGGCCAGACAACTGAATCCATGGAAAAGAAAGGTTGTTATTATCCCTGCAGCTGCACTGAAAGGATGCTTAATTCCCAGACTTTTTCCAGTCTACCTCCCAACAAGTGTGTGTTACAAAGCTGGGGAAGGAGTCAGTGCCAGGAGTTACCTGAGTGAGATCCTCAACTCTTAGGTCTTCCTTTCCTCTATCCCTGCTTTGTGCATTTCCCTGGCTATCCCACGCAAAGGATTGAGGCAGTTACTCCCACTTCCCTCCCCCCAGAGGGCGTCCTCAGGGTTTCTTCCATTTATAATCATCATTTACAGGTTCTGTGAATTGCTCTTGTTAATGGGAGTCATCAGTGATGCTCAATAAGAGATATTAGAATATTTTCTTGTCTACCACTCCATATACTTTTCTCCTGCCCTGTTTATGTATTTATATGTAATATGCATTTATTTGTCACTCCCCTCTGGGGAACAAAGCCTGGCAGCTACAAACACTTCTCTTGCTATGCAATGATGGGAACAAGTCTCTTCTGGAAGCCACTCAGATGAAACCAGCCACATTATTTCAGTTGTGACTCAAGGCAGATTTGAATTTAGGATTTTAAGGAGGAATTATGCCCCCTGGCCCTGCTGGCTGTTTTCTATTCACTCTGCTCACTCTGTATTTTTTATCTTATTTTCAGTTTTACAGCATACAGTGTTTCCCACTAACTCATATTTCATAAAGATAATGTGCCAAAAACTGGAGTCTGCTATTTTTTATAGAGATACTGAAGCTGGGCCTCAGTTGAGGAAGGTGCTTATGTGCATAGTCTGTGCTCTGTAAATGCATCCTTGATTTTCTTCCTACAAAATTTTCCAATTCAGGAGGCACTGAGATTCATGTTCTAAAACTATCACTGTTCCACCCCTTTAGATTGTGGGAGAGGGTTTTGCCTTGCTGATGGGCTTATCTTGTTTCCAAAGTTTGTATGTTAGAAGTGTTAAAATCAAAATTACCAGAATGTTTGAAAGTGCTTTTTCTGGAATTCATAGATTCATATAACAGAAGGAAAAGGCAACTCCTTTAACAAGAACAGTTTCTTGGCTGTGTTTGTGGGTTTGTGGAACAGCCTTTACAGGCTGCCTTGATAGAAACTTTTAAACTGTGGTTTCTCCCCTGAAAAAGGGCAGTCATTCAGAGAAATATGTTAATATTTCAAAATATGACAATACTACTGATCATTTCTCACTATGAAACAGAACTGGTCATTCTTTATATTCTGCCAGATAATTTACTGTCGTTATATGTATCTTGAAAATGGCTGTCTTTAGCAGAACTGAGCATTTTCTATGTTCATGGGACAAGGGGAGCCATCCTCAATGCCTGTCCCATTTCAGGAGGAGCTGGCACTGCAACCTTTGCTTGTCCCTGCTCTTGCTCCTGTGTTAAGGCTCCTGGTTTCCCTCAGCCATTGTCAGAGCTTCCAGGGGGGAGGCAAAGGGGCCACAGCCCTGCAGGTTTGTTTCTCGTTTCCTCTGGGCCAGAACTCTGTGCTCAGTTGTTATTTCCTAAGCCCTGTATTCCTTTTAGCCTCTGAAAAGATGAGCTGTCAAATCAGAGATACAAAACCAGATAAAGATTCTGCTCCAATTAACAGTTACTCGAGGGCTATTGCAATTATGTCCTTTGTTCATTTCTGCTTACACAAGTTGGTAGTGTGTCAGTGGGATTTTCTGTATCAGGCAAGATCAACAAATACTGACCCTCAGCAGGCAGTAAAATACTCATTAAATAAAACCCAATGCCAGCAAATAGAAGAGGGAGAATATGCTGAATAAACAAAACTACTGAAGAAGCAGTCTTCCAAATGAATCCTTAGAAAGGATAAATAAAAGTTGAAAAGGAAGAAGATATTGTTGTCACTAGTTGTCATTGATAATGCAGACTAAGGTAATCTGTGGAATTTATAACCAGCCCAGCAGCAGGATTTTTGTAAGCAGCAGGCTGCATTTTGTTGTGGCAGGGAAACAGTAGAAGGTGATTTCCACAGCAATCTAAATTCTCCTACTAAACACTGCCAAGTGTTGTGAATGCTCCAAAGAACTGAAACCTGTCTGGAGGTCACAGCCTGTGACTATGCAAGTGAAGAAGAAATAAGAGTTACAAGTAGCAGTGATTTCAGAATTTCACTGCCTGACAAAGACTGCGTAAACTATCAGCACAACACACAATGGGATACCTTAAGAAGGCTGAATTATTTAGCTTGTTTATAAGAACTGATTTATTAAGTTGCCCCCAAACTGGATGCTGGTTGGGTTGTTTCTTACTTTCTCCCATCCCTTTATATTTTTCTTTGGGATGTTTGAGTATTTTTCCTAATAGAGAAGACTGTATAATAAAGGTATTTCTGAATATAAGGAATACAATTTTGTTGCTTCATAGAAGTGCTAGGGTACTATGATTCAGCAAAATGCCAAGCTGACAGTACGGTTACATTCATTTGCTGAGTGAAGAAGTGAAGTTAAAGGAAGCAGAAGTGACTTCTCAGAAGGAAATTGGCAGGCACAGGATAGTCTGGGCCTCTTGAGCTGAGATTCTTTTCTGTCAGTGCCTCTGATAACCTTTCCATTTGTGTCTCCTTCAGTGGTTCCTTAAAACTAGGTTTTCCCATCTCTTTCAGTGCTGTGTGACAATATCCCACAGGTTAAGAGCAAATAGTCCCCTACTTCTGGAACTTTGGAGCTTGTTTCAGGTATTTCTTGCTCTCCCATTTGGACAGTAAGAAGAGCCTGAATGCACCTGCAGGGAGGCTGAACCTCTCTGAAATGCCCCTCCTGAGCACCTGCCTGTCTCTGACAATCTGTGTGCCTTCCCTGGAACTGCTGCAAGGACTGGGAGATGCCTGGGTACAAATTTGCTAGAGAACTGTGAAACTGCAAATTCCTTTTCTTCAGCTGGGCCAGCTCTAAAAGGGTGTGCAATGAAATGAATGGAAACACAGAATGCAGTCACTAGGTTAACATTTAATGTTTTCAGTATTTAATATCTGAAGTTCTGCTGTGTTTATTCAATAGATGTTTCAATAACAGTACCATGCCTCTTTTGAAATCAGCTTTTCAGACAAGAACTGTCCAAAACTCAAGTTTGGACAGTGTTCAAACATATTTTCCTCAACAGTCTCCTGTTCTGTTTTTTGATTCTGTTCACCATCCTGGGGGACTCCAGGCAGGATTACCTAGAAAGGATTTTCCATGGGCAGGATTATATACACGATTTTCTATAAAGCTGCTGGAGAGGGATGGAGGATGGAGGTAACTAATCCCCAAGGCCTGAGGTGGTGCCCAGAGAGGGGGGTTGGCTGAGGAGATGCTGCTCTTGGAACAAACAGAAACCTCCTGTTAATTTGAGCTTTAAGTAAAATCTGCATGACAGAATCATTTTAAGCTTTTGTGCAGTGTTTAATTACTCTACTAATAAAATGAGAAGTGTCAAGTTACATAAAATAGAATTTCTTTGAGATGAAAGCCTCCACTCATGTAACCCTTGGGACTGGGAGCAATGATTACACAGGTTGTGATTCTCTTTGGCCTCAGTGGGGTCAATTCTTTGGTTCCCATGAAAACGTATGTTTAAATCTGAAGCAGAATTTCACCCTTTCCATCTACTTTCTCATGGTTTCAGGCAAGTCTAGATAGAAAATACAGCCTAACAAAAAGGAGATAGGTAAACTGAGACACGAAAAGGCAGCTCAAATCTTCATGTGCTTTAGCTTCTTGCTAAATGAGTGGTGGAGGAGGAGACAAAGGGGAGATGAAGGCAAGAACATCTTAAGTGCTACAGGTCAGCACCACTTTTCCAAGAGTATTTTCTGACAAATGTGTGACCTTGAGCAAAGGTCATACATTTGATTTCCTCTTCCAGCCAGGGAAATTTTAGCTTGTTTTCTCAACTGGAACAAATCCATGCATTGCTTCTCAGGGCAGCCTCCCCTGAATGCACACAGGCCAATGCTTTTGGTAAGTCCTGGAAGTGGTTCTACTTCCCTTCCAAGAGGACTTAACAGCAAAACCCACCCTCAATCAGAAAAGAGAGCACAGGAAAGAGAAAGGGAGAGGAAGAAAAATACAAGAATGTGGTTTTTTCATCTGGAGATTCTGGTTGACTGAGCCAGAAAGGAATAGGCAAATATATTCATACTTGCAATACACTTGAAACAGTTCACGATCTTTCCCATTAGGCTGAATTTCATGGTAGGTGCACATTAAATGTAATACTTTTATGCCAGGGCTTTGCTTCCTAAATGCTAAAATTAAGCTCTCAGAGTAAGCTAGGAAGTAACAATTCTGTTTCTGAAAGCCAGGACAGCTATGGAGGGTAAAAATGAATGAAATTCTGGGGACTTATTCTGCAATATGATATTTTTATTTTTTATTTCGACATTATTTTTTCTTTCCAAATTACTCAACATAAGAATTTATTTCCTAAGCTGCCCCTGAATTGCATGCTAACGTTTTTTTTCCCCTTTCCTCCCTCCTTTCTCTTTTTCACCTAGAGGGGACTTTCCATAGGCAGGATTATGTATGTGATTTTCTATAAAGCTGCTGAAGAGGGATGAAGGTTATGAATCCCCAAGGCCTCAGGTGCTGCCCAGAGAGGCAATCTGGGGGCTTGGCTGTGGAGATGCAGCTCTTAGAACAGAAACCTCCTGTTAATGTGAGCTTTAAGTAAAACCTTCACAACAGAATTATTTTAAGTTTTTCTCTGCAGTGTTTAATTACTAATAAAATAGGAAGAATCAAGTTATATTTGATTTTTTCTTTCTGCATGAAGCCTCTCCTGTGCAGAGCTGTGTGTGTTTGTGTGCACACACCAGCTGTGGGAAGCACATGCTGAGAGCTGTGTTGGAATCCCCTCCATGAATCACACATGTGGCTTCTCAGGCTGTTGTTGATCACTGTGATGCCCTGAAGAGCCTTTTAGGAATTTTGGAGCCCTGGCTCAGCACACTGGGACTGATATTCTTACACAGCTATAATGCCCAGGAGCCATGGCTGGGAAATGCCTGTGTGAGGTGCTACAAAAAGAACAAAGATTCCCTCCTCCCACATTCTTCTTGTTCAGGCTCTTCCTGCCAGGCTGGTTTGTGGCAACAGCACAGATGTTTTCCACCTTGCAGCAATATGCTGAACATATGATGGAAACCTGTCCTGGAATGCAGCCTCCCTGGGAAGTCCACTCTTACTCTCAGTAAGTTTTTCTTCTGTTCCTTCCCTGAAAATTCACTTCACCGTGGCTGGCTACAAAGCTTTTTCTGCACATGCCTAGGTCTGAAAGGATGTGTAAAATACCAGGAATCCTCTTTGTTTTACAAGCACCATTCTGTGTGCAAGCCCAGGGGAATCTCTCCCCCTGTCTCAAACAGAACACATGGGATGTCTGCTATTCGTTCATTGTTCAAACAGCACTGCCAAGAGCCCCAGTGTCACCAGACTGCCCACAACAGTGATGGATTTCAGAACCCCATGGCTCCATCCCTGCCCACAACAGTGGTGGATCTCCTCAGAACCCTGTGGCTTCATTCTCACAGCTGCAGCCTGAGATTTCCATGAGTTTTCTGATAGTAAAATTGGTGTGATATGGCTGAGAAAGAGCTGCCAGGTTTGGGTTTCCCCTTTCCTCAGTATTTATTTCTGAACTCCTTCCTTAGCATCTCCTTTTTCTTTGCCCTTCTCATTTCTGAGATCCTGCATGGCTGATACAAAGCAATCTCTTATCTAACGAGTGCAGAGGCCTCCTGGTCACTGCTGTAGACCCACTGAATCTGATTTTATCAATGCCAGAATAAAGGGTTTGATTCCCTCCGAGGCCCAAGAACAGGAATCCAGGATATTGGATTAGGCACTAATGACACAGTGGCCAGGAGGTTTTTGAAAGTCATTTCCCTTTCCCTCTCTCATTAATCTGCTTCCCTTGGCTGATGAGCTGCCAGTGTTTTAAGAAGCAGACCTCATGAATATTCCTTAGTGACAGGCCAATCCAGAAGCCCCTGCACAGTGAATGCACTGTGGGCACATGTAACAGACTGAGGAACTTGGGCATTTATTTCTCTGTTTAAAGAAAAAAGCTTTTCTCAGACCAAAACCAGAACGGGAGTAATAATCTTCTAATGGATATACAGTGGGAAAGGTTTTTGTTTATAAACCTGCACAAAGCACAACCTTCCATGCTTTGGGATTGTAGAATCTGAATTTAGGGTTTTGATTAAGGGCCTCAATAATCACACCACAGCTGTAGTTTAAACCTAAGTGCCATCAGAGATGATCCAGTCCAGTCCAAAGCACAACCCCACCACGCTCCTGTGATTCATTTTTAAGAACTCCAGCACTGACAGGAATGACTGACCAGCTTTCAGACTGATGGGGAGTTTTCTTGGGGCAACAGGAAATACATCCCCATACTTTGGTGGCTATATTGTATCCCAGTTTTCTGGGTGACTGGTCTGTTCTGTTAGTTGATAGCTGACACTGAATTGCTGGGGGTTTTTTCCAAATAAAGTTGCACATGGTCAGCTTCCCTGGGAATCCCTGTACAGCTGTAGTCCACCAAAAATTCCATGATCTCAAAAGCTAATGACAGATTTGCTTCTGAGTAGAAACAAAAAGTACTTAAGTCCTGCTTGCAGGCATTTACTGGGGGTGAACTGTTTGTCAGAAGCACCTGAAATGGTCTCATTTTCCAGTTTCATGTATGTTTGAAAGTCAAATTATTGTACAGAGTTTTCAACAGGGTTCCAAAAGATAAAGGAATTCTTTAGGGTGCTGCATAACCACCAGTGCCCATTACTGTTCATAACACAAACAGTTTTATAAGTGCTGTTTCAGTCTTTTTGAAAAGAGATTTGGGTTTCTGGAAAGCCAGAGGTGGGGGAAAGAATTGGAATAAAATTGAAATAGAGCAGACCAAAATAACACAGTGAAGCATGTTACAGCATTGAAAGGCTTTGTGACTTTGATAAATATTCCAGATAATTAATTTAAGAGACAGAGCTCTGCACACTGTGTGGCTCTATCACCATCTGCCTGGCACTGTAATCAATAAATTCTATCACAAAATTGCTTTGCTAATTAGATGGAACACAGTCTGGTAGTAGTACTTGGAGGGCTCACCCACTGGCCTGGTGAGTGCTGTGCAGTATTTGTGTGTCCAATCCTTCCATGAGAAGCAGGATTGTGATCCCAATGGCACTTAGGGACACATCCCTCTCTAGAGGACAAGGTGTGGGCTTCCTGTGCTCACACATTTTTAGGCTGAGGAAATAATCTCAAACCTACTTAGTCAGGGTCAAGCTGTTAGCAAAAACAGATGCTGGTGAAGGTCTTCTACCTGATAGTTTTCCCCCTTTTGCTGGGGGTTACTGTCCCTGGAATTCCTGAGGTTCACAGAAAACTTCCTGCTAAGCTGCAGGGAAAATCTGAGGAGCTGACTCAGCCTCCAGCTCAAATATAAAGCTGTCCCTCCTGGCTGGGGATGAAGAACTTTGACAGGGGCTGTTCTCACAGACAGCTCCAAAGGTGGAACATGGCTTTATTCTGCCAGATTGTTACAGTGTGGAAACTATTTATTTGTAAAACACTGAAAATGGAAACATTAACCTATTTGTGCACTAGCTTTACACTATGATTTATTATGAGAATTATAAACTTCCAGCCCAGTGGAAATTAATTTCAGAACATCTGCTCAGCATCCATTGAGGCACTTGCAGTCAAGGAACACCAGATTGCAAGGCAGATATCTGGGCTACAGGTTTGAGTTTTAAAAAAGCCTAAACAACAGCTGTCTTTTCCCTCCTCCTTTGCAGTTAATTCATCATAACTACAGTGAAAAGAGGTTCTGCTGCACCCTGCTAATGTGAGTCAGAAACACACAGAGCAGTGGGAGCACTGCTGGCTACCAGCACTGGGATTCACAAAATATTGTCACCTTTTGTCCTTGAAGAAACGGCTGTTTAGCAGAAGGTTCCAATTTCCACTGGGAATTGTGTGTGTGTGAGTGGGGGATGCAGATGTGGCCTCTAAACAAATATGGGGAGATGATGGCCATAGGGTTTTAGTACTGAGACAGATAGCTGTAACTTTACAGAATGCTGCACTTGCCTGTGGTTAAAAAACAAGTTTAAAGTCATTTAAAGCCATTTACCAAACGATTTTTAGGTTGCTGAAGTAATAATATGAAAGCAAATTTCATCTATCTATCTATCTATCTATCTATCTATCTATCTATCTATCTATCTATCTATATAAAATCCTTTTCAATTAAAAAAAGCTGACAATCCCCATGTCTCTGAAAACCTCGAAATAAATAAGCAATAATAAATCTTAGGTGATAGATCTATTTGCATGTTTAATCAGTGTCCTTAAGCAGCATGAGAAATTGTCCAAGGACACACAAATAATGGATAAGTGATATAACTGACACAAGCTTTAAAGGTATCTATTAATAATGATTTAACAGAAAACCTGTTATAAGAGAACTATACTCCCTTCTTGGTAACTGGTTTTTATTATTTATGGGTTTCATATGAAGTAGATGAAGTTTTTCATGGCCAAAATAAAAAGTAAATTCTTAATCGAGGTACCATTAACAGTAAAGTAAATGTAACAAATCGAGGATGAGAAAGAATAATGATAACTAACATGTAAAAGTCAGGTATTTTCATTCATGCTTTATGGCTCAAGGATGTTCTGAGTTCAGTGCACACCTGTAACTATTGCAAATGCTCTGTTGGTTTGGAGTCTTAATGACTGTAATGTGTTCAGAGCAAACCTGTGAGTACTTGACTCTTATTTTGTCAGCTGTCAATCCTGTAGGTTTTTATTAGCACTGAAGTGACAGCTTTGTATTTAGAAAAAATATATTTACATATATTATCAAGATTGTTGCCAGTCACTACTTTATGCACACCTTTATAGAAGGGTAGAAAATAACACATTCTTATGTGCAGTGTAAATTGATTAAAGCTTATCATGGGATCCTGGCAAAATGCAAGATCATCCAAACTGGTGTGTTCCCATTAACCTTCCACAGCCACACCCAGTATGTTTTCTCAGAGGAAAACCCACAACCCCAATTGTAGCTGTAATCTCTGCTGAATTCAGAGTGTAAGAACCTGAGATCTCACCTAAATTCAGCTCCTATGTGCCTCCCATGCACATTAACTGTAAACCTTAGGAATTCTCAGTATAGAGTCATAATCTTTTGTGCTCCATGGATCTGACCCAGATGCTGCTCTATTGTCAGAGGGGGACTGGAACTGCTCTGGGAGCCTGGGAGTGGGTGGTGCTGAGCAAGGATGGTGGTGAGGGCCTGTTGCCCATACTCTGCATGTCCAGAGGGTTTTACTCTGCATTTTTCCTCCATGTACCTCACACCCATTCGAGGATGGGATGTACTGGGTTCACTCCTGAATCTCATTTTTTGGGTTACTCTCACCTGAAGTGTCTTTACAGTCCACTTTGCCATTGCAACATCTGCTCCTTCTGCACAACTGAGGCCACGTTCTTCTGTGTAAAATGTCATGGTAACTGAAATCCACAAGTCTCCAAGTACTTCTAATTAGTGACAGCATGTGATCAATGCTATTTGTAGAGTGTAGAATAGAGGTCTAAAAGTAGTTTGTCTCTTAGATGTTGCTAGTCACAAAGTGGGTATGCTAAAAGGAAAAGTTCAGTGTTAAAACTGTAGCTTGACATTAACATGTAAACACAACAAGGCAGGAACTGAAGAAGCTGAGGTGGTTACAGCTCCAAGTTTACTTGTAAACAGCAGCTGCTGAGACTGCAGCACCCTTGTGTTCCTATCTGCCAACACCTCCTTCAACTCCTTTGCAACAAATCTGGTTTTAAAACAAATGGCTAAAACTGTCTGCACTCTGTATAAAAAGTACCCCATGACTCCTTTAAATACAATGGGTATCTCTGACCTGGCAGTAACTCTTCCCTCTCCCCTGGCCAAGCATTACTTCCCTCAGCTGTGAGGTGGTTTGGTTGTTCACATTCCACTTCCAGATGCAGAGGCCCAGCCAGCAGCCACTGCTCTGCAGAGCTGCCAGTGCCTAATTGTTTCTGGCAATGGCAACTGCCTTTCTTAGGCTTTTTTTCTTCCTTCTCCCTCCTCTTACTGGCATTTCAGAGCAGTAGCTTTCATAATACATTAGCTTAATGCACTCTGAGCTTGACCACATCTTCCACTCCCACTGCTGCCTTGAACTCAGCATCCAGTACAAATGATTTAGACAGATGAATAAATAAGCCTCTAAATATCCATGTCCTTGCAACAGCAAAACCAGAGCAAACCTATTGTTCAGAGCAGCCTATGGCTGCAGATGCTGAGCTGGTGAGCAGATGGATTCACATCCACAGAATGTGGGGGCACGATTCAGGAAAGGGAAGGGGAACTCACTTGAGCAGAGTTTCAAGGACATGTGGACTCTGCCACAGTCCCCTTCTAGTGACAGCACAGCCAGTGTAAGAGGCAGAGTCTGTCACCACAGTGTGGCTCTTTTTTACTCAGCAGAAGGCTCAGTTCATCTGACAGGAGGAGAAACAATAGATGATTGTGTAACAAGCAATTCTGTCTGAAAGTCAATCTTGCTGCTTCAGAAAGGCCTGGCTGGATGAAAGCACTGTCTGCTTTGTCAGACCTGAAAAGGGTCTCAGACTGAAACAAATACATCCTGCCCTGTTGTTCTGGGCATTTCTCTTGGGTTGGAGCCAGATGAGGTCTGGCTGAAGCACACCAGAGAAATCCCAAGGCTGAGGGGTCTCTGAGCCTTCTGGCTGCCTGACACACTTGAACATCCAAACCAAAACAATGCATCTTCACCCCAGTGGAACACACAAAATGGTTAAATGGGAAAAAAAAAGAGATATCTGTTATCTTACATAAAGCTGGAGGACTGGATTAAGACCTCCTTAGCTGTAAGTGTAACTCTGTCACAGTCCCTTTCCAGTTTGACAATTAAGGGTAGGAACTGAGTCTGACAGAGTGGGGAAGGATTTTTTCAGTACTCTTAATAAAACCTTGGGTAAATTTATGGAGACATAAACTCAGGCTTGGTTTGCAGAGACATGAATTCCTATCCAGTAGGGTCTGCAGCTCTGCCTGAAGCCAAATGTTTTACTGGCCTCTCAGTTAAATGATTGAAGATGTGTCCCAGGGCTACTGCTCATTTTGGGGGGGCTGAGTAGAAAATTGAATCACCCCTCTCTGCCTAGAGAGGGGAAAAAAGTAATTTTCTCATGTCCTTTGATAGTGCACTGGGGTTCCTTTTATCTTTATGCACACAGACAGCAATGAACAGACATTTCCTCCTCTCAAAGGAGAGATGGTAACAGCCAGAAAAGCAGTTTCAGGTCATGCTAATATTCACCTGTACCAAATATATTTGTATGAGAAATGAGAGTGCAGGTGGGACTGGTGTCACTTGTCACATCTGAGCAGGGCCACCCCTTCTCAGGCAAAAGCTCTGAGGGTTTCCCTCCAGCAGCAGCAGTTTGGCTTTTCATGTCCATCAACATTCAAACAGCAGCTTCATGACACAAAGTTTAAAAAGAAATTGGGCCATCTCTGTGAAAGGAAGTATACAGGGTTTTCTTGTGTGTTTTACACTTCACAAAATATTCCATGGAATTTCAGTGTCCCACTGAACCATCTAAACCACTGAGCAAATCACTGAAACAAGAACTTGTCATGTAAATATATTCCAGTTTCTTAGGTTATGAATCTATTAACATACCATAAGGAACAAACTAAATTATGGGGATCAGGAAGTCAGAAAATTCTCCAAGAAAAGAGAGGTAAAAGCTTCCTAGCTTTAATATATTCAAAGAATATATTGTTTTCTAATCTTTTCCCATTTCACCAGAAGAGCTATTGAAAGTGATCTTATTTGGATGGTACATAAAAGCAAACAATTGTCTGACAAGTGCACTGACACGTGTAGAGTCTTCCAATAAAGAGAAGTAAAACAGACAGAAGATAGTTCATTAACGATCAAATTAAATATTTTTAAGTTTGGCAAGGAATAAGTTTGTGCAGAAAGATTCTTTGGAAATGAGCTCTAATTTTCAGCAGAGTATTATGTATTCAGGTTGTACCCAGGCCACTTTACGTGAGCAATCTGAAACATTCCAGAGGCAAACAAAGGTTCAGGTTGAGCTCTGGAGCTCACAGGCTCAGAGGTGCAGCTTGGCACCCAGCAGAGCACAGACACTGCTGCTACAAGAGGTTTCTGAGCTCTCCAGTATTTTCAGTTTGGAACCTTTTGTCACCCTTTACAGCTGCAAAATCCTGCAGTTTGGGTAATTGCTCCTGATTTCCTCTCCTGTACAGCTGCTCCAGGGTAAGATGGCAGTGTCCCCAGTTCATAACCATCACCAGCACTGCCAACACACTGCCACAGCAAAGCTCAGCCTGGGCCCTGGCAGCTCTGCCCCCTCCAGGACCACTGTGCACCTTCAGCACATCGTGGTGCCTCCCAAAGGGCCTCTGCATTTCTGGCAGCATCTCAGACCATTTCAGGCAAAATGGAATGGACTTCCCTCGGTTGTTTTGTTTGTTTATTTGTGGGGTTTTCTGAGGGCATTGGGGTTTTTTTGTGGTTTTGTTGGGTTTTCGCTTTTTTAGAGTTAAAAAAATGATAGAAGCAGCAGCTGAGCAATAATACTTCGTGGTGCCAAGGGTTGTCCTTGTGTAAATGGGAACAACTTTTATTGGTGTTGGACTGGTTGCACAGTCATTGCAAATGTCAAACAGGAAAATGATGCAAAGGGAAAAATAATTTATTAGGAAATTTATTGGAGTAATTGGCCCTGGTAACATCTCATATCTTCCATAAATCTGTTTAATTCCTAATCTAGTTCAAAGTTGCCCTAATTATTTTAATCCTCTATGAACTTGCTCCAGTTTACACCCTTTTGTATCTTGTTCACTGTTCCTTTTTTAACCAGTTCAACACAATTCTCCTCTACCACTGGCTGTGATGTCACCACTTTTTGGACATGTGAAAGTTCTCTACAGTTCCTGCAACATAAAACTCCTGTTTTACCTATCACCACTTCACTGGCTCCACTTTGAAGGTCACTCTAACCCAAACACCTCATCTGCCACGAGGTAATACTGTGCTTTGTGTTCTGCCAGCTGTTGTGGAGCTGGGAAGTCACTTTGGGATCTGGCCTTTATGAGAACACCACAAACACACAGTGATGTTTTGTTATCCTCAGGGAGAACCATTCAGATTGGAAACTGTAAAACAATCCACAGGCAGATCCAATTTCCTTTGGACTGAGAAGCAGTGGGGTACAATGATGGTTAAAAAATGGGTGTGCAAACCTATCCCAGCTGTAGCAAGTGCAAATTATGTGTTTTGTGAATCCAGATGACACACATCTCCCATCTGTTCTCACAGGGAGCTGTAAAATAATCCCCAAAATGATGAAGACTAAAAATATGTCAATGTTCTTTTGAGGAAGAGAGTGAGGCACAATCAGCAGGCAGGAAAAGAGGCATCACAAACTGACTGAGCAAATAATGAGGTTTCAGTTCTTTGCAATGAAAACTTTTTTGAGACTGAGTGTTTCACTGGTGAAAAAATGCATTCCTTCCGAAGGTGATCCTTCTGTCCCAGTACTGCTGCCACAGGGTATTGTGTCTTCAAAGCATGTTTTAAAACTAAAATTGATTTGAAACCCTTTTTTCCTATGGATGACAGGGACCTAAGAAGCCTCTCTCAGAAAAAGCCTTCCTGCTTCTTCCCCTGCTCCCATCAGAGAGGGCCAAGCAATGGGCTGCAGGGTTTGGATTCTAACTCAGCACATGTTTCATGGATTTAGCAAGTGGAAAATGGTAACTTAAGAACATCAAAATGGCCACGTCAAATTTAGCCTAAGGGGCAGTATTATATAAATGTGATGCAAACAATTGACCCACAGGTTGAAAACAAATCTGCACCAATATTAAAATACAGTAATAAAAGGTAATAGTTTGCAGCTAATTTCCCTGTGTCAGTAATACCACATTTTTTAGCCACATGAGCCCTGAATTGTGTCTGTTGAGGTGGGTACACAGTTGTCACCTCACCACTGAGTGACAATGAATGAACCACTCATGGCCCAGGCTGAGCTGATGTTTAATGCTCTGGATCTCTGATCCAGAGGAGCATGACACAGAAACCTGTGCCAAACACAACAGAAGGAACACAATTCTTATCTCTCTGGTGACTTCTTGTGCCCACCAGCTCCTCAGTCTTTTTGTACTGATGGCAACTAAAGAAATGTACAATAACCTTAAACCAGAAGACAGACACAGGATGTCACTTCTGTACTACTACAGTACCTTGGTACCACCTTTATCCCTGCATTTGACCATGTTGTCCTTGCCTCTATTTGGGAATCACAATTTGAAAATCTGAGGAAAATTCTTGGTTTTACCTCTATGGATGCTGCAGCTCCCCTGAGGAGTCTCCAACTTTAGGAAAATTTCCAATTTACAGCTTGCTTCGTTCAGTAGAAATGTGGTTTGTTGATTGTTTGCTTTTTGGTGGTTTTTTCTTGTTGTTTCGTTTTTGGTTTTGTTTTGTTTTGTTTTGTTTTGGTTTTTTTTAATCAGAAGCATGGAAATAAAGCTCTGAATCTAGGGATTTTTTTCTATTTTTAGCTATCTATCAGGTTTTTAGGTATCTTTCAGATTGATTAACAGGATCAAGTGGCAAAAGTGCAGTTTCCACTCATTTTTCCGTTTAGGATTGTGCTGTTCTAAGAGGAAAGCATTTTATAAAATTGTCTGTGTAGTTAAAAAGTATTGGTGATATTCTGATTTTGTGCTCTCCCTGAATATCTGGGCACTTCTGGTTGGGATTGCTGCTCAGAGGTGTGCTGTGCAGCCAGAGCACCCAGGAGGATGCATTGGAACTGTTCTCAGTCTAATATTGAATGTCCCACATTCTTTCTAAAGGAACATCTGATTCCACAAATGTGTTTACTGTGAGGAGAGTGATCATTAGTGCAGTCTGATGTACTCTTCAGATGATGCACAAAAATCGCCCCAAAGAGCTCTTCCTTTTTGCTCCTCTTTGTAGAGTGTGTTCTTCCCTTAGCCCCAAGTTCTAGGCCAAACCAGGAATCACTTTGGATTCACATTCCTCTCTGGATGTGTCTCTGAGGCAGAGGTGGAATTACAATATCCAGTGAGTAGATATTGTCAGGATACTTGTCAACATGGCTGGTCCAATAAAGCAGCAATTTGTCATAAAATAAAATAAAATAAAATAAAATAAAATAAAATAAAATAAAATAAAATAAAATAAAATAAAATAAAATAAAAAATAAATTAACCTCCAGTAATTTACCTCAGAGCTTTCATTGTCTGGTCAAGGCAGCAGGGCTTTACTCTTTCTCTGCTGCCCAGGGAGTGAGGATCCTGTGGTTTCCTGTGTAACCACTGCCCTTGGAGCAAGTTTCAGGGCAAGACATTGAGGTGACAACAAGGAAACCTGGTTTGCAAATTTCTAGAAGCTCTGGTCTTCTGTGTTGGGCTTTCTGTGACCAGCTTCTTCAATAAAGCCTAATAATAATCTTGCCAATTGTTTGATCCAAGGAATTGTGTGCTGGGTGTGTTTGGAGAGTGAAAACAGCCAGTCTGTACCTCAGTAGTTTAGCTTGGAAATAGCCAAAATACCGATCTCTGCCAATAAGAAGAGATGTTAAAGTGTGGATCAGAAGCAAAATTCAATATGAGAGGGTTCTAGTAAGAACTGGTTTTCCAACTGGGACTTAAGAGCTCACAATTACTCTCTCCCTAAGAGGATCTGGGATCTCCTCTTTAAATCCTGAGGCCTTGCTGTAGAAATCCCTTCCCCAGTGGAATGGAGACCTGCCTGCATTTGTCATCCAACCATAAAAAACATTACAGGTCCTCAGTAAGTGGAAACTGAATTCAGAGAATTCCTCTCCTGTTAGCAAGAGTCAGTGCCAGCTACTGGACAGACACCAACCCAGCAGCCAGGAGAGCTGGACTTTTTCCATAAGTTCCTGTGCAATTTCAAGCCATTAACTTTTATGCCAGACTTTTTTTCTTCTGCCCACCTTTTGTGTTTTCTAGATACCTGTCATCTGAAAGGACAAGGCCAGTTGTTTTGTGCAGAACCAGAGTGATTAAGCCTCAGTTTTAGCTGGGGCTTTTAAGTAGAAGTAATCTTGTAGCAATTTTGCAGCTAAATCAAAATAAAGCTAGGATGCTGAAAACCTGTAAAGACCAGATGCTTACAGAGCTGCTTTTTTCAAACCATAAAACTAATAAAGATTACTTGTCGATGAAGGAAAAAACAATTGCTGAAAGACAAATCCTCATTTTAAAGATGGAAACGGGGATTAGCATGCTTGCAACTAAAAAGAGCAATTAAAAGATAAGAAAACTTAGAATTAAAGAGCTCACAGAAACAAAATATCATAAAAGAACTATTTGTATTAAGAGCAGAGATCATGGGGCTTTGGCTGGAATGTCCTTTAGTCAATTATCATCACACAGGTTCTTGAGGACTGTAGGCTTCCCTATTCATGTAATGTCATTAAAAAACCAAAAAGTCAGAGGCACTTCAGGAAGTTCCAGCAAGAAATGTATTAAGTCTTGGAGCTAAAATCCCTGTTTGCATAAATGCTGTCAAAGGCAGCTGAATTGCTTCTGCCTGCTCTGAGCTGGAGGCCAAGTCTGCAAAGCAGCTGAAGGCAGAGACTCTAAGGAAGTTTTACAGAGGATCCACCTCTCTTGGAGAGCTGCTCTGCATAAAGGTATCTGGGCAGTGCCTGAACACACAGCTCAAACAGGATCCAAACCAAACCTCCCCCTGCTCTCCTCTCACAGGTTTCTCTACAGGGCTGCTGGTAGCAGCTTGATGAGATCCCCTCCAAAAACTGAAGCATCATTTTATTTATTTGCTAGGGAGCAGGTCTGGACTAGACTCTGTGTTTGCAATGCAGGTGCATGGGAACTGTGCATCTATTATTTCCTAATCTATCATTTCAAGTGGAGAAATGTGAGTTGGGAGAAGCTGCTTGAAATGAAAGCATTAAGTCAGGAGGTACAATGTAAATGAATGACTTGGAGCTGTCAGCCTACATCCTCATACAGGAGGATGAGAAACTGTCAGGCTTGGAGAGAAATGGATCCCTTCCCAGTGCAGATTCCAGCCTAATAAAAAATTAAATGGTGAAGAAATTATTCTTCATCTAACAGATGATTTCAAGCCATCATAAAATGAACTGATGGCAGAAAGATGCTGGCTATCACTTAGCACGAGATAGGAACAAAGGGTTCCAAGGTGTGGTTCAGGAGGTATTTGAGCTTCCTTCCCCCTGCACAGCTGAAGTCATTAAAACATGAAGTGCAATGGAAAACTGTAGGGAGATATGGGGAATGCCCTTAAGGAAAAGGAGATGGGAACCTCCTCGGCACCTTCAGAAAAACATCCACACTTGGAGAAGAAACAGAGTGAAGGAAGAAAAGAGCAGATTATTCTGGGGATGAAATTTTACTGTGCACTTAAGAGAAGAGGGGGCAGCTGCAGTGCATGTCCCTCACTGTCTGGCACCACAGACCTTTGTGGTTTCTGGCATTTTTGATGGAGAGACTGGTAATGGGTGCTGGATGTTGCTGCTTTGATCACTGACACTTCTTAAGGCACCCCATGTGCAAGGGGATGTCCTGCTGTGCTGTGCACAAGCCTTGCTGCAGATCTGTCAGGCTCTCTGAAACTCCTGGCACCCTGTTCCTCTCCAGGCCAGCAGCTCCCACCAGAGCTGGAAGCAGTCTCCTGTCTTCCTGCATATCTCAAATCTGGGACAGCCAGGAGAACTCCTGAAGATGCTGGCACAGACCCCAAATCACTTCCCCGGTTTGGACTGAGCCACTGGGCTCCACCCATGCCCGGGAATATGCAGTTATGTTCCTGCTGGTGTTGAGCTCCCTGTTACTGGGAATTGTGTCTGTGCACTAAACTGAGTCTGGAGTGGGAGAAAGACAGGATTTGCCATCAAGAGCTGCAGAGTCCCAAGTCTGCAGCAGTGGAGGGAGCATTTTATTCTCACTGTGTGCAGAAAGATTTCCTTGTTTATAAGCAGAAGTTTATTCATCCTTTCACTGCTGTCCTGGGGTCTCAGGGTGCAGCTCTCAGGGCTGGCAGCCAGCTGTGCTCTTCTGCTGTCCCTGAGCCAGGTGCTGAGGGACAGACTCCAAGGTGCCTCTGTGGATTCCAGCACGAGGATTTTCTGCACTTCTCCCCTGTGGGAGGTGTCCCTGTGCCCTGTGCCCTGTCCCTGTGCCTGTCTTAGGTGGGTTTCTGTGTGCAGAGAGCCCAGTAGGAATGCTTCTGCTCCTTCTTGATTTGGTGAAGGAATTTGGCTTAGTTAGGATAAGTTTGTAGACTCCCTAAAGATTCTAAGACAGGAATCTTAGTGCTGGATTTGAAAATGCTGTCTGGATATTTTAAAGCTTTGGTTTTTGTCATTCATGAATGCAAATGAACATTTTACAGATCTCTGGTCATTCCTTGTGCTTTTAGATATAAAAGCAAGGACATAGTTGAATGGGATTATGATAAATACTTAATATTTGAATACATAATTATAGAGTCACTAAATAGCTGGAAATAACTAACTTTTTCTAATACCACATGTATGTTGGGGATGTGGATAACTGATTGAATAATGAGTTGGTTTGTTTGCTTTTACCTGTGTCTACAGCCAACTTCCTCAGAGACAAATCTCAGAAGTGCTGGGAAAGAGGTGGAAGAGGCAGGCACATGCAGAAAGGGAAGGTAGTTTGCATAGAATAATTTTTCTGCATTTTTATTTCTCTGGCAGTTTTTGGACACCTTCATTTAAGCATTTGAAACACTGAGGTCCATGACTGCTGATTAATAATTTATATTCATTATTTTCTAGAGATAAATCTGGCTTTTTATTCTGAAAACCAACCAACCATCCAAACACAGCTGACTAAAACCTAGAAACATGTTGCAAAGAAAATCCAATGTTTCTCTCAGAAAGAAACATCTAAAGCAAGAAAGTCAAACCAAATTCTATTTCTGACTAGGGAGTTCTGTTAAATGCTGACTGTGCCAGCCCACCTTGTCTCTGTGTGGCTGAAGTCACTGGGCTCCATCCCTGAGTATTCTCTTGCCTGGATGTTGCTCGTGAGGCTTTTCCCCTTTGTCCTGGACAAGAGCAGGACTCTCCAGGCACAGCTGACTCTGGATGGGCAGAGCTGCAGTCCTGCTCCTGGCCCTTTGCTCCTGCTTAGGAAATTCAGTGTTTGGAGAGCAAACAGCTCTGGGACCTGGCCTACATGAGTTCTGTGAGCTGCAGAGGCCACTGCAGTCTCCTTGCTGTGGTACCTCCACACAGCCTGGGATAATTCAGGTCTCTCCATATTTGCTGCAAAAGCCTCCCATGAGGCACAGTTTGTTTGTGGCTAATGCCCACATGGTTCTGTGCTAATATTTCCTGTTCCTGTCAGTGGAACATTTCAGGGCATTGCAGGAATTAAAGCTGAGAGCCCCTGTGGAGAGGGCCAGAGTGTCAGGCCTGCCTGAGCTGGACTCAGTTGAGGCTGAAGGAAAACCATGGTCTAAACCATTTAATTTTGTAGGCACCTGCATGGAAATGAGAGCAATCCTCACACTCCTCTGGACTGTTTGCTGCAGTTGTTCTATTACAGAACTCTGCTGATCTAACCCCAATGCAATACAGAGCTGTCCTGCAATGAAAGTGCTGGGAAACATCACTCTGTGCATTATGGAAACCCAACATTTCTGGGGGAAAATCATCTCAGCATTCTCTTTGCAATATTGACCTGTAACAACACCAGCACAACACAGGGATCTTCTTGCCAGGCCCACAGGCAGCTCACTAACACATGAGGAGACTGCCAATGCAGCCAATACCAGTGTGCAATTTTTGTCCTGCTATTGTGTATTTCCTGTGACTTGGGTGATGCCACTTGGGCATCCATTAGGCAGCAGCATGGAATTTTGCAGTTGCTCTTCAGTCCAGCTTTAATGTGGAGTTTTGGAGGAGTTTAAGGGATTTCCAGGCAATCTGAAATACAGCACTTGGCATTTACTTGGTTTTGCACTGTCTTCACCTTTATCAACCAAACTCTGCTCTCAATTACCAAAGTTATCTGAGGGATAGATCCTAAAAATCCCCACTGTGGCCAGAAGCTTGTTCTGACTGTAAGAATAATTTCCCCAAGTTTGCTGTCACAATAGGTTGTGACAACAAACATTAAAATGGGTATGATTTCTAGTCTGTGAATGACTGTAACTGTCTGACTTTGTGTTCTTCCATGTATGTTTCAAAGTAAATTAAGGGAACTTCTTGCCTGTTCTTCCTTTAAACTGCACCTTTAATTGTACAATTTCTCAGCCATGATAGGCATGAATGGTGTTACAAAGTCACAGTCTAATTAAAACATTCCAGCACAGCTTTTCTTGAGCTGCAGCCCTTGCTCCAAGAGGGCTCTTGGTGGGTTTAACTGCTGTTAGTGTATTTTTCTCATTATGCATTCTCCCATCCAAGACACTGGACATGCTGCCCTGCTCCCCTGCATGCACGTGGTTTTCTGCCAAAATAGGACCAGTGGCACGAGGATAATTGGCTCCTATAATGCTGTATTTCCTTCCCAGAAAACCTTCGTGTACTGACTACAAAAGGCAGTCATAAAGAGGAGAGCAGAAGGAAGTCAAATGTCAGGAATTGTTTTATTTCAATGACTGGAAGTAATTTTTAGCCACATTTGTTTCACTAGCGAGTGCCAAAATGATATAAATTTTGACTGATGTCAGTGTGCTCCATTTGTCAATTTGCTAGTTAGCTGTTGTGGGAGAAAATGCTGAAAGGAGGATTTTTTTCTATTTTTCTAATAAAATACTGAAGTACTTGTACATGACACTAAATTTTATGACCCTTTATTTCAGACAATTCTGTCATTTCTGAGTTTGGTCTGCCTAAAGACAACAAGGTTAAGGACATTTCTGTTAACTCAGTTTTTTTCTCAGTCAGGAAGCTATTTGCTTTTTATTGGATTGATGTTTATCTGCTAGAGAATTTTAAACATAATATTCCTTGAGCTGCACATGACTGCAAAGCATGCCAATAATGCAGTTAAAAAAAAAAAGAAAGAAAAAGAGATTACTTACGGAGATTGGAATAATTGCTGCCTATCCCAGTATTGATGGAGCTTCCAGAGATGAGAGGAAGATGGAAGAAAATAACTAAAAAGGGAAAAAATGAAGAGAAAGGTCCTTAATAGCAGTTTGGTTTTGTTTGGTACCAATGTGAATTGAGAACATGTTGAGGTGAGGTTCACCCGCTCTCTGTGGGCAGGACTGCACATCTCAGACCCTGAGTGTGCACACAGATGTAGCTTGAATGGGGGGGAAATGCCAAACAAGCCATTGCTTCATACTTCCAGGAATCCCTCCTGTTCAGGAAATGATATTAATGCCTCTCAGATTCCAAACCCCACGTATAAACAACAACGTGTTATATAAATATGCTAATTATTGTTAAGTCATTCACCAGTCTCTGAAACAGGCACCTACCACTGTAAAACCAAATAACTTCCCTGATTTGTGTGAGTGCAGCTTGAATGCATCGGGCGTGTGTGTGTGCCAAACTGCGTTGGAATAAATTTAGTCTAAAATTTGATACACATACTCCCCCTATGCACTTAGGCATTAATATTTATAACTTGCTCTTCAAAGATTTATATTTACAGGCAACACAATGCACACGAGTAAAACGTGTCCTAAATAACCAAATCTTTATATTTCTTAAAAGATGAGCTCGTTTGCGGCTGCAGACGGATTTAAAGCCCGACTCCCGAGAGTCGCTCGCTGTGTCACGGACTTTGGCTCGGGGTCTCTGCCCTGCCCGGCCCGCTGCGCTCCCACCGCAGGCACCGGCGGGAAGGGGCTGCCCCCTTTTGGGGAGGGGGCCCGGCCCACACAAAGTTTCGGCCACGGTCCTTCGGGCTGTGGGATCCTCGGACCCCGCACCCGCGGCAGGGCGGCAACCCACGGGCTCCCATGGCCCCTCAGAACCTGCCCCACCCGGCCGGGATCGGCCCCTCACAGCCTGCCCCACCCGGCATGGCTCCTGCCTCACTGGGCACGGATGGTCCCTCAGCCTGTCCCACCCGGCACGGCTCGGCCCCTGCCTTTTACCCCGGCACGGCTCACGCCTTTCCCCAGCTTGACTCCTTCCTTCGAGAACGACACGGCTCAGCTCTTGCCTTTCCCCGGCTCGGTTCAGCCGGTCTTATCCCGCCTCGGTCTAGGCTCTGCCTTTCCCCAGCCTCTGCCCTACCCCATCTCAGTCCCTGTCTCTCCCCAGCCCGCTCCAGCCCCTGCCTCTCCCCATCCCAGCTCAGCCTCAGCCCCTGCCTCTCCCCATCCCAGCTCAGCCTCAGCCCCTGCCTTCCCCCAGCCCGGCTCAGCCCCGGCTGCCTTCCCCCAGCCCAGCTCAGCCC
>JANPWX010000046.1:416398-473816 GCA_024734555.1 Trochalopteron elliotii
TATTTGTTTGTTTGTTTGTTTGTTTATTTATTTATTTATTTATTTATTTATTTATTTATTTATTTATTTATTTATTTATTTATTTATTCATTTATTCCAGAGGCCCATGGCCATGTGGACTCTGCAGATTTTCCTATGTGGTAAACTGGGCAGCTGAACAACAGTATAGCCAACTCATATTTTTGAGTTCACTAAGAGACTTATTCCTGCAGGATGAAGTAGTTGTGCAGTGCTCAGAGGAGGGCAGGAAAATCACAGAAGGCCTCTGAACCTGGTGGTTGAAAACATCAGCGATAGGTAGAAATTTTAAAAAATTTATAATCTTGTTTATAAAAGAAGTATGGGTGGATGTTGGTTATTTGTTGTGGTTTGAAAAAGGGTGATTTGGGCAGCTGTACTAAAGGTCTGATGTGAATACCACAAATGGCTAAGATAAACATGATCCTTAGAGGAAGAATCAAAGCAGTGAAAAGACACTTGAATCCCTTGACTAAAAGTGAATCTTTTTCCCTCCCATATGGAGCCACATGAGGTGTGTTGTTCATATGTTTAGCATCTCATAAAAATAACACTTAAGCTTTATTTCTCACCAGTATTTTCTGCACACAGTAAATACTCTTTGTGGCTATGCCATGGATTATAAATGCCTAAGACAGTAATTTTTACTTCCAGATGTGTGTGTGACTGCCTTGTTTAACACTCCCTGATGTGAACTCCTCACCCTTGGCCACAGTGCCCTGTGAGCTGCAGGTTCCCCTCCTGTGTTATGTTACAGGTTCTCTGTTAATTGCAGTGGAATAATGCTGTATATGCCATGCAGAGCTGTAAATATGGGCAGGGGAGGGTGTCTTACTTACAAGTTTTTGTAGATCTTTTGCAAAATTCTCTTGTGCTTGGAAATTACTTTAAAATTATGAGTAGTACTAAAACTTGCATCTGTAAAATGAGTAAACATGAGAGATTATTCCTTATTCAGGATGCTTTGGTGTGTATTAACTAACCCTTGTGGTGTGTCTGTGTGGCTCCTGTGGCACAGGAAGGGGAAGGACCTTTCAGAAGGGAATCCCAAATGAACACTTGATGTGAAAAAGCAAAACTTGGCCTATGTGACATACCTGAGATGGAAAGGAAGTCTGTGTCACAGTGAGGGTATGAGCCTGGAATTCTGCCCTTGCAACAGACTTTATTAGTGCATGGTGTTTATGGGTCCTAATTTCCTCCCAAAATCCCAAAGGCAGCCAGCTTGACATTGTCAGTTTGGTCACCATTTAAAGTTTTGCCATATTTCCCTCTCCTGAACGGCTGTGTGGTGCCTCCAGTTCCCTCAGGAGTGACTGATGTGACAGCAGAGGGGTCACACACAGCCCTCCCCACAGGTCTGCTCACCCAGTCCCTGTATCACTGTGCACAAAAATCCTGAAGTGGTGATGAAATCCAAGGAGGCCAGTCATGATTAGGGTTAATGCTTAATCACCTACTTGTAGGAAGGAATTAATTGTGGAGATTGTTTTATCAGAATTGAAGAGAATCACTGATTTTTCCAGCTCACTAAAAGCTCCTCCAGAGCTTTGAAGAAGAGGGGGATGGCTGTTCTTTTATGGTGCTCAGGAAGGGTTTAATGCTTTGCTTTTCCTCCAAGTGATTTCTCTGCCTGGCTTGAGCAGCAGTTTTGCCAGATCCAGGCAGGCCCTGACAGCCAGATCTGAGGCTGCTCAAGAGGTGATTTTTCAGGCTGGTGACAAGTGGGCACTGCCAAGTAAACAGAGTGACAAAATGATTTTTTACCAGCATGTTGCCTGGCCTTTCTGACTGCCCAGTGTCTATCCCTTGGCTTTGCAGGTGAATTCCTTGGTGCCAGCTCTTTCACACAGTTGAGTTTCATGGTGGACCCCTGCTGGTCTGGCCTTCTGCTTGTGCTGGCAGTTGCTGTTGCGTTCTAGGAGGCAGCAGCACTGGCCATGGCCATCTGAGCCTTGTCCTGGCTGCACTGGTCACACAGGCTGTGGGTTTTGCTGCACTGGATCCTCTCTTGGCTGCAATTGCAGAGCTCACCTCATTGCCAGGCTCAGAAATCCATGGAGAGCAAGGCCCTGCCTGTGTCTGCCCCGTGTCTGCAAGGGCAAAACACTGCAGGAGTGGGAGCTCACCCACCCCAGAGCTGGAGCAGCCAGCAGTGACATTTGGGAAGTTTCAACATCCATGTGGATGGCTCTTACTCAGCTAGGTGACACAGAGGAGAGCTTCTTGTCCTCCCCAGCTGTGTTACACACTCACATCATCCTTCATTATCCATCTTCCCTACTGCTCCAGCAGGAATTCCTCAGCAAGGAAGGCTGTGCTCCAAGGCATGGCAAATCCCAGCTGCAGGGAGTGTGTGCAGAGACCTTGCCCTTGGTGCCCTTGGAGCAAGGCCAGGGGCAGGACTTGGAGGTGTCTCCTGTGCTGTCCCTGTGCCAGGACAGCAGCTCTGGGGGGAGACCCTCACTGCTGTTCCTCTGGAGAGGAGGCCTGGCAGGGTGAGACCTGCTCAGGTGCTGGTCACAGGCCCTGGATACTCTGTGGGGGCAGGATGGACCCGTGGGGCAGCAGAGGTGTCAGCTGAGCAGGCTGAGGTGGCTCAGCTGCTGCTGGGCTGAGCAATGGGGGAGCTGTGTACCTCCAGGCTGGCTCTGCTCACAGGGAATTTGCTGCTTGTGTATAGCAGAACTTTTTGGATCAGAGGGAGAAAAAGCATTTTCCCCCCTCTCCTGTTTTTGACCTCCAAATTCACCTGCTGCTGTTTCTCTTTCCTCCTCCCTTCTCATCCTGTTTGCTGTCCAGGGCTGTTTGGGACAGATTGTCAGTGTACACAATCACTTAATTTGTAACCTATGTCATTACCTCAGCCCAGTGAAATGTCATAAACAGATCTTAAGCTGATGTGGGTGTTTGGTGTTATTCTTTGTGGCTGACCAGCTGGAGTTCCTCCTGATGATCTGCAGGTGGATCTGGATCCCAAAGGCAGAGCCTGCCTCTCCCACTGTGCTCTCTCCACAGAGCTGCTGAATCAGCAGGGTGGCAGTAATCTGTCCAGAGGAGGGGCAGGAGAGAGGATGGAGGCTGATTAAATTGCTGAGCTGCATCCACTTGCAAGGAGTCTTTGACTTGCAGGTAGTTATTAATCTGTAATTGTGTGACAGGATTTCTGTGAATACTTCCAACTTTTAGGTGATCACTGAAAGGCTCCTGGTAAATTTTTGTTACTGGTTTGTTTCTGTAGCTACTTGGGAAAGTTTTGCTGCATGGTTATAACATAGAAATAATTAACAAATTATAAGTAGTGGATAAGGTGTGTGCTTGTAAACAAATGTTTTCATTCAAGGTAAAAAATATTTGGTGTTGCTTCAGAAAAATCTCATTTAGTAGTTGTAGTTTGGTTTGGAAAGAGAACATTCTAGAGAAGTAGGGTGGGACATCATCACCAAAAGCAGATTGCAGTGTGGTGTGACAGAGTAGCAGGATTTGGTACTGACTCCTCCTGGCAAACAGGAAACCTGCTCCAGGGAGGATGGTCTGGTTTGATTAAAGGAGACATCTGGAGTTTGCATCCTCTCCCCAGAGCCCTTCCCGTGCCCTTTCTGCCCTTCAGAACTGCTGCCTGAACCAATCCCTGCCTTTTCCTTCAGAAATCCAAGCCTTGCAGCCTCCCTGGCTTCCACAAACGTCTGAGGATTTCTGTGGAGTCAGCATTAAAGCGTGAAACGGATGGAATGACCTTCAGGGCATTATTAAATTCACTGAGCATGGTCGGTGTGAGGTCACACACAGGAAAGCAGAGTGGGCATCCAGCGGGCAGCACTGGGAATGCAACAGGCATCCAGTGGGGATCCATGAGGGATCCCGTGGGGATTTATAGGGGATCCATGAGGGATCTAGCAGGGATACGACAGGAATGCAGCAGGGATCCATGAGGGATCCATGAGGGATATGGTGGGAATGCGGTGGGGATCCATGAGGGATCCATGAGGGATATGACAGGAATGCAGCGGGGATCCATGAGGGATCCATGAGGGATCCATGAGGGATATGGCGGGAATGCAGCGGGGATCCATGAGGGATCCAGCAGGGATATGGTGGGAATGCAGCGGGGATCCATGAGGGATCCAGCAGGGATATGGTGGGAATGCAGCGGGGATCCATGAGGGATCCAGCAGGGATATGGTGGGAATGCAGCGGGGATCCATGAGGGATCCAGCAGGGATATGGCAGGAATGCAGCAGGGATCCATGAGGGATCCATGAGGGATATGACAGGAATGCAGCAGGGATCCATGAGGGATCCATGAGGGATCCAGCAGGGATATGGCGGGAATGCAGCAGGGATCCATGAGGGATCCATGAGGGATATGGCGGGAATGCAGCGGGGATCCATGAGGGATCCATGAGGGATCCATGAGGGATCCATGAGGGATCCATGAGGGATCCATGAGGGATACGGCGGGAATGCAGCGGGGATCCATGAGGAATCCAGCAGGGATCCAGCAGCGATACGGCGGGAATGCAGCGGGGATCCATGAGGGATCCATGAGGGATATGGCGGGAATGCAGCAGGGATCCATGAGGGATCCATGAGGGATCCATGAAGGATACGGCGGGAATGCAGCGGGGATCCATGAGGAATCCAGCAGGGATCCAGCAGGGATACGGCGGGAATGCAGCAGGGATCCAGCAGGGATACGGCGGGAATGCAGCGGGGATCCATGAGGGATCCATGAAGGATCCATCGGGAAGCGCCGGGGGCGGCCGTGCCCAGCGCTGCCATCGGGCACCACCTGGCGGCCACCAGGGGTCATTGCAGCCCGCGCTGCTGCCGCGGGGCCGCGAATTGTGTCGGGATAAAAGGATGGAGGGAAGTGTCCAGGGAGAGGAGACACGGGATAAAAGGATAAAGGAAAGTGTCCCGGGGGCGGAGACCCGGCATGAAGGGAAGTGTCCCGGGAGCAGGGATAAACAATGCAGGGCAGTGTCCCGGGAGCAGAGATACGGGATAAAGAGCAGTGTCCCGGGTCCCAGGGCAATGTCCCGGTGCTGAGAGCAGGGACACGGGGCAGAGGGCAATGTCCTGGGGCCAAGATCAGGATTACAGGATAAAGATCAGTGTTCCAGGAGCAGGGATGGGGGCAGTGTCCCCGTGCTGAGAGCAGGGACATGGCTCAGGTTCCCTGAAGTGCCAGGGCACCAGTCTGCATTCCACACATCAGTGCTGTGGGACACACCAAGTGGAGCTCAGGCCTTTGGCAATTTTAGGTTCTTCAGGTTTGCTCTTTCCACAGGAAGAGGGAAGCCCAGACAGCTGTTTAGAAAAGCCGTTTTTGAGTGCTGGAGCTGGGAATCACATCTCAGGCTCTCTGCAGTGCCCTGGTTCAGAGCAGTTTGTGGGGCCACACGCTGTCCCTGAGCTCCATCTGTGCGGAGTTTGCTGGGCGCAGAGAAGGGGGGTACCTGGGGCTGACATTTGGGGATGTTCTGGTTTGGAGGAGCACTGCAGGCCGGGCTTTGGGCTCCTGAGGCTGCCACAAGAGCTCCCGTGGGGCCATTTGCAGCCCAGCTGTTTCTGACTTTTTGGCAAACCTTACTGGCGTTGTGTTGGCTGGGTGTGTTTGCCTGGGGAGCTCTGTCCTCCCTTGTTCTGGTGACTTCACCCAGAGCACTGGCTTTCAAGTGGGGGTTCTTTTTTAATGAAGAATTCAAGAGTTGCAGAGATTTCTTACTGTTTATGGCATTGATGAAGGGGTTAACTGGATGAATAAGACAATCTCGAGGGGAAGCAGGTGGGACAGCACCTCACTGAGGATAAGTGGAAGGAAATGCTGTTTTTTCCATTTCCTTTAAGTCAGGCAGGAACAAAGTCAGGAAAATGAGAGAAGTCAGCAAAGATCCATGTGTATTTATTGCTCATAAAAGCATTTTTCTGGTATTGTTTTCTTGCCCTTTTTTCTGATGCAGCCTGGAAGAGTGTCTTTGCTGTTTTGTTTTCTGTTGTGTTTTTTCTAAGGACAAGATTCAGTCTAAATCTCCCACTGTGTTCTGATCAGACTCTTATTCATTTCCTGGTAGGAAATGATCACTTGTGGTACACTGAGATTGTGAAATGGGAAGATTTCAATGGGAAAGATATCACCTTCATGATGTCTTTCATTCCAGAAAGTTTGTGAAGTAAAGCCAACAGTTTTATTTCTTGCTCTCTCAAACTTGAAACATTATTAAAAAAAAAAAGAAAAAGGGAGAATAGGTAAGAAAAGATGGTAATTATTTATTTTTGTCCTAACCTCACCTGAAATATAATACCAAAAATAAGTCTAACTATTATTTCTAGCCAAATAAGAGAGTATGTCACCATATTTACTGCCACCAGAGCATTTCCCCTGCATGTGACATATACTCGGGAGTGAAAAATATGTAAAATAAATGTATGGAGTATAAATCTGTATAAATCTGTATAAATCTGTGCCCTGAACTCTGGGCTCCAAAAATCAGTGAGGCTTTGCAGGCTTTCTCCTGCAGTCAGTCGTGGCAGGGTGAGAATTTCTGTGCAGGGCAGGTGTCACTGCCAGGCTGGCTGAGCCCCCCTGGGGCTGTTCTAAGCCCTTGTTGCTGAAAGGAGGAAAGGGGAGAATGCACTTCTTGAGGAACAAGAGCTCAGAAATGATTATTTGATTTTCCTTTGATAACCAATCTTTCTGTTTTTGCTGGGTTTGCTGTTGCAGTAGCCCTGGACTGCAATAGGATAGTAAATCATAGAATTGTTCTTTCTTTCACTGACTGGTGTAGATTTGCCTTGATAAGGGGACCTTAGCTCACCTGCCCTACCTGGGATGTGCCACTGTGTGCCAGGTGTTCACATTCAAACAGCTTTTCATTGTTGCTTTGATTCATATCAAGGATTCTCATCACAAGCCATTGCTTCATAAAAAATCCTAATGGGATGGGAGTAAAAAACCCGTTATTAAATGGCATGAACTTCTGGATCTGAAGGTAATAAAATAATAATTTATGATATATTTTTAGAGATAAGAGATTAAAGTGCATATTAATTAAATGAATAATGAAAACCTTTGTGAGATTCTCTCCCACAAGTTGCAAGTAGCTGTTTAATCAAATTCTTTCTATGGAAAAATGCATTTCATTATAACATAATTAGCACATCTATTGTGTTTTTAATACAACTTGTGCTAAAGTGTATTTGATCTGGCGTTTGCTCATGGCAATTAGCAGTGAAGGAATTGAACTTTTTTGCTTTATCCCAGGCTTTGTAAATTATAAGTGCCATATCTGGGGGAAATGGATGTGATTTTTTTTTAAAGTGCTAGAACGATCTTGGGAATATATTGGGGTAGTCATTAGCAGTAGCAAAAAGAAAAGGTGGGGAGCTGTGGTGCCTAAAGCTGCAAGTTTAGGGGCGATCTTATTTTGTGGCTCTGATGTGTTTTGTTGTGTGAGTCCTGAGGCAGCTGCAGGGTTCTGTAGCCCAGAGTGACCCTGCTGCCACTCTGGGGGAGCAGGACAGGGAGAGGGCAGGGCTGGGCTGGGCTGGGTGTGGGGCTGGGCTGGATCCTGCTCCCTGATCCCCCTGGGGCTCCCCTGCTCTGGGACTGTGCTGAGCCACAGCTGGGACTCTCTTCCCCATCTGAGAGTCAGCAAAACAGGGCAGAAGCTCAGAGGTGGTTCAGAGCCACCCTGCTGCCTGGCTGCTGGAGTCCCAAACATCTGCTGGGCCATGGGGTGGGTCCTGCAGAGACCCTACAGGGTCCAGCCTCTCCAGCTGCACTGCTGGAGCTTCTCTCTACCAACAGCTGTGCAAGGAGAGGGAGAAAACTGCTTTCACAGAAAGTTCTTTGGTGACTTGGTGCCTAGGCTGGGTTCACTTTGGGTGTTTTTATAGTTGAGGTCACTGTGGCATAAAGCCTGATATTGTCTTCTGAGTGGAACTCATTAATGCACAGAAAATCCAAACTTGAGATTGGCTTTTATGTAGTAAAAAACAACATAATACAGTACAGGAATATAAAAAGAAATTGCCCAGTGCAAACATCATATACATTGGAAATGGATACAGTGTTCCTTAAAATAACTTTAAAAAAATCAGGCTTAGAAACAGCAATTCCAGGTAATAAAATCTGGCTGATACCTACCAAAGTACTTGATTTACTGCACTAAATAATTCCATAATTAACTTTACCTGCTGATAGCCAATACCACAGGTACTGACAAAATCCTTAAACTGTAAGTATTATTAGTTAGCATTCTTTATAATACACAAACATGTGGAACCCCTATGGCACATACTACTGGCTGGATTAAGCAAAAGAGAATGAACCCATTCAAAATAAACCAAGGCTGTCACCCCAAAATGTACTTTTTAAAAACAAAGGATGAGATCCAAAGTTGATTTGACCAATGGACAGAATTCTCCTTAGTTTTCCTTTAGTTAATATTTGAAAATTTGAGTGAGTATGTTGTTGATGTTGCATTAGTGTCCAGCCAAGTATTGCAGTGGACAACTTTTTACAGCAGTGAGGAGCAGTGTGAGACCATTATTGTGCATTGCTATTTCCTGCCAAGAAAACATTCTGGGGGAAGGGAGTGTGAATTAGAGATGATGTGAACAAGTAAAAAGCAAATATGCGAGGTTCCACCATACTGGTTTAAGAAAAAAAAAAAAAAAAAAGATTTAGTATTATTTGGTTAGCTACCAGATTTAAATAATCAAATCAACTAAACTAATAGTTACAACTCCAGCACAGATCCTGCACAGTGGAGGATCTGTGTAGTAGGGCTCTGTTCCTGTTGGAGGCAACAGGACTCTGCAGTGCTGGAAGCCAGAGGCAGGCCATAGTCCTAAGGGACCCACTTTTTCCAAAATGTATTTGGCTGGGTCACTTCCAATGTGGGAAGTTTCATTCTGGTCATTCTGTGGCTCTTCACCAGGTGGCAAACTGAACACAATCCCTTTCCAGGGATGTGGTGGCTGCAGCTCCAAACCCACCTTACATTTGTGGTGCTTTTATGCAGCTGAGTGTGTGAGTGTGTAGCCTTCTGGTTTGGGAGTCTACAATATTTTCCTAGGCGGAAAATACTCCTTTTACAGTACCTGCTTAGAAAAAAAGCACAACAGTTTCACAGTAATGAGGCCCTTCATTTTTTGTCCCTGAAAAAATGCTATTGCTTTAATAACGCTGAATAAACCCCCTATTCAACCTCTTTTGGAATCTAGAGAGACCTATGTTTCCATCTAGAGAGATTTACAGTGTTGGAGTCTTAACATTCCCCTGATCTCCACATTTCCTGCCCTGCAGGATATGTTCCATTGAGTAACACTGAGATCCTATTTACAGAGAGAAAAAACAATTTTGCTGCTAGCTAGAGCAAATTCTAGCATGCCAGAAATGTGCCTGAAATTGTCATCAGGCTGTTAAAAATGACAGATGAAACCAGATTGTGTGTCTAAAAATCCTGTCTAATTTTATCTTGAGTAACTCATAGATGTAGTAGAAGGCTATAAAGCAAAAATAATTAATAGAATGGAAAGAAGGAAAAAAATTATGCTTCTTTTTGAAAGTGATGGGATAATTTCTAATACTAAGTGATAGACCATATGTTCCTCCTCTCCTCTACTGGGTAAGCATAAGTGTGGAATATCAATAAAGATGTTTCAAGAGGGGCAGGCAAAGCAGCCAGCTGGAGATCCAGGGGGGTTAAAACATCCCTTCCAATGCCACTGGACCTCTCTCTCCCAGCAGAGGGTGACCTTGGATCCATGTGGATGGAAACAGCACAGCAGGAGAGGAATGAGGGAGAAACTGGGGACAAAACCAGGAGGAGTGGGGAAGATGGGGAAAAGAGGTGTGTCCTGGAAGACTTGAGCAGGTCAGTGAACAGGAATTTAGGGGCAAAAAATGAATGTTAGCGAGGACAGTAGTGCCGGGGGAAGTTAATATTGGTGATCTCTGTGTGTCTTTTTAACCCTACTGCAGGTTCTTTCCATGCCTGTTTGAAATCCTACTACAGCTTGAGGGAAGAGCTGGGAGTTCCTCTTTGGCCACTGGCAGTCTCTTGGTGTCTATCTGTAGCGGGAGGGAGAAAATTCACGGCTAGTTTGAGCTTAATACACAAAATCTTCACTAGGTTCTGATCCATACAGCTCAGCTAACATCTTGAACCTGGGTCCCCAGTCATTGAGAAAGTCATAGTCAATGTCTGAGTCTGAGGAGCCCGAGCCCAGGGAGCTGAGGGACTCCGCGATGGACTCGGCGCCTTCGTAGCCGTAGATGTGCAGGGTGTCGTAGGGCAGCAAATCCCTGTCGTTGTCAGCCTCATCCTTCTTCACCTCAATCATCATCTCCATCCCCCCAGCTCCAGGGCTGATGTTCCCTGGAGGTTTCTGGACCTGTGCATATGGACAGGGAGCAGCTTCCGCCTTGAGGCCGTTCTTGCGGACGGAGTTGAGCACGGACACGTCGTAGCTGGTGGTGTCCATCTCACCCCCTCCCTCCTCGTCGTAGGTGACCAGCTGCTCGTGGATCTCTGCCACGTTCCTCCCCAGCCCGCTCAGATCCTTCTTGTGCCTCTTTCTCAGCAGAATCAGCAACACAATCACTGCAAAGGAAACTTAGATGAGCACGTGTGAATACAGAAGTAAGACACTAAAACAAATTGCATTTAAGATATGTAACAGAGTCTGAAGTGTTTTGGGTTTTTTTTCTGGAGCATTTTTTAAACATATATTTATTAAAAAATAGTTAAAATTTCTATTTAACTGTAGGATTAGTTGAAGGAGTTCAGTCTGGACAGGGATTGTCCAGCTGACTCTTGAGTTGGAATCACAAGTACAAATACATGGTGTCTCAAGGTCATTGAATCAACTACTGCCTTGAACTGGTAAATTTCTTAATGCCAAGCATCAGATGCTACTTATATGGTACTTGCAAAGCAGGCCAGTTCTCAGGCAAGAAAAATGTATTCAGCCTTCTCTGATAGATTTCAAATGCAGCAAATAGATACTGGTCTGCTGATTTGTTACAAATGCATTTATGTTCACTGTACTGCTTAAAGGGTTTCCAGACTAGTTCTGCCATAGGAACCAGGAATCCTGTTGTTATTGCCCCAGCCCAAATTTCCTGTTTTATAGCTGTGTATGAGGCTGGTACCAGTAAATCAAGTATATTATACACGTGTGCAATAGCCTCTCTGGTGACTCAGACTGTCTAGAGGAGTGAGCAGCTCTGCAGCTGAAGCTGTTCTAACAGGCCAGAGAGAAAAAGCATGTGAGATGAATTAAATTGGTACAGCATTTCTGGCTTTGTGACCTTTTCATAGCCACAAAGCTTTTGTAGATCTCAGCTAAAGAAAGAACAAAACAATCCTCACACTGTAGTGCAGAGAACATTCCAACAGTCAGATACTCACCAATGATTGTGAAGATGCAGATAAAAATTGCCACCAGTGCCTGTATGCTGACGCCAACCTGCTTTGCTCTCTCCTCACAGAAGGTGAAGTTCCCTTTCTCGTTGCACTTGCAGACACTGATGAGCAGGGTGTTTGTGCTGGTGAGGTCGGGGTCCCCGTTGTCGGAGATGAGGACAGGCAGGTAGTGGAACTTGGCCAGTTCCCGGTTGAACTGTCCGTATCTGACAGTGATGTTGGCAGTGTTGTCTGGAAGGAGTAACAACACCCCATTAGTGATGATTGTGGCAATTTCAGGCACACAAAGGACAAGGCAGACACAGAAGGTCAAGCAGGAAAAAGTTTTATTTTAATTTTTAACTCCATCTTTTATACATTTTGGCCAGAAGGCAAAAGATTGGCTAAACAAGTCGGCACCTTCTTGACCTCATTGGTGAACATCACCATCAGTCACATTCCTCCTCTGAGAGGAGAAATATGTAAACAAAATAGATAAGTTCTAACTATCTACATAGTTTATATGAAGCTGTGTGAGAACCTCCACTACAAACTGCAAACACTGGAAAGCAGGAAAATTCAGGGCAACAGCTGATCTCTACCAGACTGTCCCCACAGATTACCAGCACTGGGGCCTCTTCCCCTTAGACACTGCCAGACTTTCAGGAACGCAGTGAAACTTTGGTTCCATTAAACATACTTTTATTCAGTATGTCGAGCCTTCAAAAATAAAGAGTTACTTAGCTCAGCTAGACCAACCACAGGTCAGTGCTACAGTTTTTCTTCCCTCAGTCCTAGGGTCCCCTCTGGGGAGCTGAGGAAGGGCATTGCAGGGATACACTACCATAGTTCTCTATCAGGGAGAAGTTGCTGTCTTCTGTGGCCAGTGAGTATCTGAAGAAACCTCTGGGTGATGTTTCATCCTTGTCAACAGCTGAAATCCTGACAATCACCTACAAGGATGGAAGAGGTCACAGTTTTCAGTGCACATTGCTTCCAGTGATAAAACATGTGGAGTGTTTGAGCTGGGTTGTGTGTCCTGTGTAACCCTCCAGTAAAAGGAAGGACACAGACATCTCAGGATACTCCTCTTCAAGTTTTTTTCAGGCAAGCAATTTCTTTGTGGGTCTTCAAAAAGACCAGTTTTGTCTCTTAAAATTTTGTGTAGTTAAAGCACCAAAAAAAATCCCTGTTTTTAGACATATGGCTTGTTGAAATGTCTAAGATGGTGTCTTCTAAAGTCCTCAGCCTACTCTGAAGTGTGACTGTCATTCTTGGAATGCCATTGAGACTGCTATGTCTGAAGGACATGCTTGGGTTTTGAAATCTTCAATCTGATGTACGTTAGATGTATAAAATATAAAAAACGTGTCTCATTATGTCCCAAAGGTATTTTAAAAATTAAACTAAAGGTGAAATTAATGCCTTGCATGTTCTATCAGAGAGTCCAGGCAATGACAGTGTCCTGGTTCCAGCCAGGGAATAGTTAATTTCTTTTTCAGTAGCTGGAAGGGAGCACAGTGGTTATTCTTGACCACCTCATGTCACCTCTGGGAGAGAAAAGGGATTCTCTTCCTGGAGAAGAGGTTCCTTCTTTTGAGGAGGTGTGGTGAGGGAGTGGTGGGATAATGCTGGTGCTGAGCCAGAGGGAGCACTTTGGGTGGCATGGCTGCTCTGCACTCTCTCTATTATATATATATATATGTATTTATTTATTTGTTATTTATATTGTTGCTATTGCTGTTCAATATTCTTATCTCATTGCTGTTTGCAGTAAATTGTTCTTATCTCAGCCCATGATCTTTCCCCTTTGTGTCTCCAGTTCTCCTCTCCCTCCTGCTGCAGGGGAAAGGGGGTGGGTGAGTGGTCTGTGGTGTGGAGTTTGAGTGGGAACACTAAACTGGGAATACCACCCCTAAACCACGACACAAAGTGTTTTAATTAAACAAATATTACAGTATGGGCTGGACACTTGTGTCTGAGGCCAAACAGGTAAATCTGAAATACCAATACTGTGCCAAACAGTAACACAATTTGTGTGTGCAGATCCATGCAGTCTATGACTACCAAATAATGTTCCGTGCAGCAACATTTGTCTTACTAGTTTGAAATGTATCTCTCAGTATCACATTCAAGCATTTGTGTGACAGAACTGAGTTGCTGATTCTTGCTGTGCAGAGCTTGACTGTCCTTCATGGCTCAGCTGTTAATACACAGATGTGAGAGCCTGGGGGGAGAGGGGCAGTGCAGCCCATGTGTGCAAGCAGATAAAAGTCAATATTTCAACAGTGCAATATCCTTAAGAGACATTCCTGACCACTGATGTTTTGAAAATCAGTGAAGTGATCAGGTGTTTTGACATATAAACTGAGACTCACTTTTATTAAAAGACATCTTTCACTTGAGCTGACAAGCAGTAATTCAGGTTTCAGGGAAAAGCTCTCCCTGTCTCACCTTTCCAGGGGCAGCATTTTCACACACTCGGGGTTCCTCAGGAGAAACAAGTTCTGGAGCATTATCATTGACATCATCCACTATGACGTGGACGTGGGCATGTGACTCCCTGTCGGAAAGACGGCCTGGAATGACAGCAAGGGCACAGGTCACAACTCTGAGCCCCAATGCTGGCTAAACTCCCCTTCCCACACTGGGTGCCCACTTCTGTGCCTCCCACATGATGAGGAATTTCTAGCTCCATCATAACTTAAAAACTTAAACTTTTCCTCTGAGATTTACATATTTTCCTAAAATCACTCATAGTGGTTAAATCAGGGATCTTTCAGGAATAAAATTATGGCAATTTCAGGCACACGAAGAACAAGGCAGACACAGAAGGTCAGGCAGGAAAAGCTCCTATTTTAATTTCTGACTCCATCTTTTATACATCTTGATCAGAAGGCAAAAGATTGGCTACACAGGGTGCCACCTTTCTGACCTGGTTGGTGAGCATCACCATCAATCACATTCCTCCTCTGAGAGGAGAAATATGTAAACAAAATGGATAAGTTCTAAATATCTACATAGTTTATATGAAGCTGTGTGAGAATCTCCACTACAAACTGCAAACACTGGAAAGCAGGAAAATTCAGGGTGACATAAAATGACAGTAGCTTATGGTTTCCTGATTCTTCCCACTGCATAGCCATGGATTGAGCATCGTTCTCTGGCATTAAAGCAACGTGGACAGAACAGGCCATTTCTATATTGTGAAATATCAAACCAAGCTGGGAGTGGCCTGCTCCACTCCCTGGAGCTGAGCAAAGCCAGGGGCCAAATCCTAAAATGATCTCTGACCTATTTGTAGGGACTTGTTTGATTGGGAAGATGATGATGCAAAGGAGAAGCACTCCTTTCATTCCTACCTCATTTGGAACAGGCTGTCAGGTTGTGCCTTTCCTTTTTGATAAACTGCAGCCCTGCTGGAAAGGTGTACCTGGATTTCTTTCAAACTGGGAAGTGGGTGGCACTTACCATCTTCAAGGATCTCCACAGCTGCCACAGTGATGTTGTATGAGGAGCTGAATTCTCTGTCCAGAGGCTTGGGAAGTTGAATAACTCCATTATTGGATACCCTGACGTAGTCTCCATTAGGACTTGCTCTACGCTGAACATATCTGGGTTTTGTTTAAAACAAGATATGTCAATGCAAGGCTGGTAATGCTGTGTTTCACTTCATTTCTTCTCAGAGGAAGGTCAGAGAGTTCTTGTGTGACAAATTACATTAATATCTTGACCAGGAGGGCTGAGAATATTGCCCTAAAACTATGCAGGCTGTGAGAGTGAAATACATCTGTTGAAAGAGTTTCCAGATTATTGCACTTTGCTCTTTCAGAAGTCTATTTTCCTGTCTAAGCACATGTTTGAGAGAACTCTTACAATTTAAAAAAAAAAATAAAAAATATATATATAACCATGTAAAAATATCCAGGTTTATATTTTTCTCCTAAATGTGCAAATGTTTTATAAGTAAGTCCATGTGGTAGTTACATGGGTAAATGAAATTTATGTTCAACTTTTGGTGAGCATATATATCCATGGCTTCAGTGCTGGAAAAATTAAATTGGATTTTCTTTGTTTTGTTTGGCGTACAGATTCTGAAAAAATAGGGCCAAAGTCTGGGTTCTTTGTCAAATTCTTGGCACTATTAGTGGATTCTGCACTTTTAAATAGAATTGCTAAAGTTGGCGTTGTCTTACCTGATTTTCCGTTTAGCTGCGTCGGGGTCCTCTGCATGAACTGAACCAAGTGTTTTCACTTCTGCATGATTTTCCCTCACTTTGAATTCATAGGGGAGTTTGGTGAAGACAGGAGGCTCATCCACGTCCGTGACCTCGATGGTGACTCTGGAGATGCTGCGGGGGTTGCCGGGCTTGAAATGCCGAAGGTTCACCGTGGGGTCTGTGGCCTCAATGCTAAACTTGTATTCTGATACTGTTTCAAAGTCCAGGGGCTAAAAAAACCAAAAAGACAGTTACAGATATTCTTCCACTGGTGATGTCTAAGCAAAATTTCCATTGGCTCTCTGTGCAGACTTAAGATCTGTGCTCTAATTCATGTTTGGCAATGTTACCAAATTTCATCTTGGCTGGACCCAGGGGAGAGCATTTCCCAGCTGAACCTCTCTCTCATAGCATGGCTTAAACTACGTCTGGTGTGGAACAGATTCATCCAGTAGTTTGGCAAAATAATTTTCTTTTTGGTAAAATAATTTTTTTTTATAAAGCTGTAACTACCAAAACTTGGTTAGCTCCTGTCCCCCAAAGGCCAGGGAAGAGATTCTCCTCTTGGCTAAGCTTTGTGTTCTGAAGGCACTCAAGGCAGATTGCAGATCTGCACTGGCTGACAGCTGGGGCATTTAGTGATAAATGACATCCTCTTCCCTGTTTTTCCCCTTGCCTGAGACTATAAAAGGAATCACACAATGGGAGGAAGGCAGGAGCTTGGGCAGTAAGAAATGCTCCTTTCAAAGTTTCCTTTGTTCTACCACCTGAGATTGTAAAAACACAGACACACAGCAGTTGTGGAGACTCTTGTTTTTCTCTTTGAGTAGGCATTGCAAAGGGAAGTGATGGGACTTATCCAGCAGCTGACATTTTATCTCACATGGCTGTGTATTTTAAATTATGTCTTATGCACGGCCAAAATCACATTGCAAAACAGGGAGGTGAACTTTGCCTGCTGTGTGTTGGAGGAAGAGCAGGTTCCAAATCCCTCAGGGAGCGTGTGTGGGGTCTGTGACTGCTCCTCCTCTGGGCAGGCACTGCAGTCCCCAGCTCCTGGGAAGCTGGGGAAGAGCTGCACTGGGGAAGGAGAGCTGCTCATACCCAGTGTGGCCACAGCCAAGGATTTTACTGCCAGTCTTGAAATCCTTGGTACTATTTTTCCTGAAAGCTTTCTCTTCTTAATGACATTTCTAGTCTTAGCAGTTACAGAGAGACACTTGGAAGGGAAAAACACATTCCTGTCAATCTGAGGATTACAGGAGCTGATTTACAGTCCTCTCTCCTCTTTTTTTTTAAACAGCAAGTCAATGAAATCAATGAAGTTTTCGTTTGGCAATGCTCTGCAGCGGTCCCTAGGTACAAATCAAGTGGGTTTGAGAATTTAAAAGACCCACAAAGAATAGACCCTAATAAAGGCTTTGAAGAGTCTTAGAGACTTATGAGAAATTAGTGGGGAAGCTCTGAAGACTCTGAAGAACTCTGAAGCTCTTGAGGAAAGTAAGAGAGCTGTGGCTCAAATGCCAAACTGCAAAGAGACTTTTAGAAAAGAAGTCAGGTGGACTTGATTACATTTGTTGCTTTGGTTTCATGTGGGCTGCAGAAGGGAAGGATTCTTTGACTTGGCCAGTTGGTTCAACACTTAAATCACTGCCTCTTTGGAGCATCCAACCACTTGAAGTTTGAGAGAAGCCCAAAGTATGCAACCCAAATTTCTGACACAGCCCCACTGCACTCTGCAGTAATCCTGGAGTCTTTCAGGTCTGGAGGTTGAAAAGGACTAGAAATCACCAGCTCTCCTCCCAGAGCTTGGTGTTCAGGATCAATATATTTCATACTGACTTTCATGGATTTCCATTTTTTCCTTCTGCTAGTCCTAAACTAAAAAAATCACTTGTTGCACATGGAAAACCACAATAATCATCTTTGTTACAGGGAAAAGTACCTTCTTTGGCCTAATGATTCCTTCATTTGTGTATGGATTTGCCTCAATGTCGAAGGTGTCCCTGAACTCTCCTTGGATAAAGCTATATCTTGTATTTCTGTGCTGTGGTTCATCAATATCTTCTACTTTGACTCTGCCAACTTCTCCTCCTACTGAAATGTTTTCAGGAACTTTAAAGTGAAATGATGCTGTTAAGAAAAGAGAAAAATACATAAGGTGTGTGTACATGGAAGTTAGAACTTAGTTAAAACTGTTCTTACTTGACAGATGCACATAAAAATATTCCATTGAGAATTTAGCATTGTGTATCTATAAGACAGGTAAAAGTATAAATAATAATCCAAATTGTCAAGATCTTTAGCAAAGGGATGAAATTAATACTGATTTTTGTTTTCTGTTCTAGGTGTGCATTACCCAGGAAAGGTGGCTCTGGCTGAAACACAGAAGAGCTTCTGGACATGTAAAGTTCTTTGAGTAATTTTTAAGGAAAGCTGAATTGTGCTGGACTGGGAACTAAACTCGTTGTGTCTGTGTCAGCCCTTGTTTTCAGGGTGGCTCAGAGTCTGTGAGGCACTCACTGTGTTTGAACACTGGGAAGTTGTCGTTGATGTCAGACAAGGTGATGATCACTGTGGCTGTGCTGGAGTCCCCAGAAAAACCTGGAGCATCTTTGGCTTGAACAACAATCTCATATGTTGACTTGGTCTCTCTGTCCAAATTAGGCTCTTTTGTATAAATCACACCTGTGGAAAAAAGAGTATTGAATGCAATTAGATTTTGTAGCACGTCCAACATCTCTTCAATTTTGACATCAAATTTTTATCTTTTATCTCCACACATTCAGCTTTAAGTAGCAATTTTACAGTGGTATTTTTCAAGAAATGTTAGAAATTTTTCTGCATGATGGAATATTTAGGAGAGCTTGTGCAGAATATTCCTTTTAATGGATCTTTAACCTCTTACTTGTGTTCTTTGCTCTAGCACATTAGTGTGGTTACAAGAGATACTGACATTGGTTTTAAAACTGGGCAAAATTTAAGCTAGAAAGCTTAGGAAAGTAAATGATTATTGATTACTGAATGCTGCTTCAGAATTTGTTTATTCCCTTTTCCTGTTTGGTCACTGGAACATTATCTATGCTGAACTGAAAACACAAACTCATCTTAGCTCCTGCTCAGTCTTTCCATAAGTGGGGGAAAAAATGACCTTTTATCTTCTCACTTTGTTCATGGCAGCTGATATCCTGATTTTAATAGTTCATTTCCAGATGCAGACAGTGGCATTGTGGAGTGTAAATGAAAAACCTTTCTAAATAATATTTAAAATATTTTTGAATGATTATTCCTCTTTTCCAGAATGAAAAAAGGCTTAAAGCTGTGTTTTCTTCAAAGGGTAGGGTATGGACAAAGTGTTAGGACATTTGTGTGTCTGACTTACCAGAGTCATCAATGGTGAAATATTCACCTCCTGTGGTGACTTCGTAGGTCACTGTGGCATGGCCTGACACTGTGGGGTCATCAGCATCCACAGCTGTCACTTTGGTGACTGAGGTTCCTAGAAAAGGATTTTCAAGGTGCACATTAATATAAATTGTGCTTTTTTGTTGTATTTCTCTGGGGAATGGTTTTTCCCCAGGAGCCCCTGAAGCCTATATGGTTTGACCCTTCCTTCCTTTCTTGACCTGGTTGGCTGGGCTCCAGCTACCTTTTCCTGAGCAGGAGACTAGATAAGGCCCTGTTCTTCCTCGTTCTCTCTCTTGCTCCCTGGAATCCCTCCGAGAATAAAGCCTTGGAATAATCCCGAGGGATAAGAACCTCTTTTGAATCTTTTATCTTGTCCCTGGAATATCCCTCCAAAGGGACTGAGCCAGCCAGACAGCCCCGGGGGGCTGCAAGGGGGGATATTTCACTTTTTTAAAGCCAGCCATGAAGGGAGAGGAGTGAGAAGACATACCTACTGGGGACATTTCTGGGACAGAGCCATTGAACACCTTCTGTACAAACACAGGAGCGTTGTCATTGATGTCATACACCTTGATGATGAATTTGGAGGGGCGTTCCAGGGACCTGTTGTTTGTCCTGTCAATGATGAGGGCTGTCAGCTCATACTCTGCCTTCTTCTCCCTGTCCAGCCTCTCAAAGGCATAGACATCCCCACTGGTCTCCTCCACCTTGAAGATGGTGTTGGCATATTCACCCTCGATGATGTACTTGGCATTGTTGTTTCTCACGCTGGATGTGATCTGGAAGGAAAGGGTAATTCAGAGAGATAAAGGTGGGGTCTGCAGCTGGGTGCTGCAGAGGATTGACACAGTCAGGAATTCCTCATCCCACCGGGAATCAGAGCAGGCCTCGGGAATTTTGCTGTCAGCTGGGGCAGCACTGAGCAGCAGCTGGGGTTACAGGGTGGCACTTGTCCCCACACTGAAACCTGCTTGCTTATACAGAGCAAGGCTTTTTTAAAATCATACCTCATATTTCCTAAAGGTATAAATTGTTCATGCAGCCAGCACTTACACATAATTAATTTCATTATGTCTGAAATAACATGGACCACCGTTCAGTCTGAGCTATTCAGGGCTTTTTGCTCAGTTTCACAGGATTACAGGAGGAAATCTGTATTCACAGCTCCTGACATTATTCAGCATTAGCCTCTATTCCTTAGCATTTAGCAGAATTCCTGCCATAGCTGACAGCTTTCTTGTGCTGAGGCACATGCAATCCTTTAATAAGCTCATGCTATGACAGGAAGGTTACATTTCCACCCCACAGATTTTAGAATTTAAGGTTATATGCAGTGAAAAAGGGATGTGATAAGAGGAATGAGCATTAATCAGTTGTAAAATATAATTTAATCCAATTCTAAATGCTTTTGCACACTACTTGATCTGCAGATAATGTAATGATGCTTCCCTTTCTCTACCCTCACACATACAGGGTCACAGCTAGAAGCTTTAGACCACAATTTTCCATGAACTATATCAGCATTCTTTTTTTAGCCAGCTAATTATCAAAGATTGCTGGGTTTGACCAAGTATTTCCAGCCTTTTGTTACTGATGTTATCACAAATGTCACCTGTTGGGTGTTCAGGATTTGATTTATTCTGTAGTTGTCATTTACTGTTGAGCATTGTTTAAATTTTGATTTTCTCTTTTGAAATGTGTCATTAATATTCCCACCCCTCATTCCTTAGTCATGCTTCTGGCTGCTGGGACTGCTGGAGAGCAGTTCAGAGCTCTGGAGATGCCACATGAGAAATAACTCCACCCTTGTCTCAAAGCCTGTGGCTTTTTTCTCCATTTTTATGTACCTATTCAGTGTAAAAACCATAAACTCCTCAGAATGCCTTTTCTGATGCTGGGGATGAGCACACAAAGGAAAGGACTGAGGTGGTGCAAGATAAAATCCAAATATGTCAGCACATTCCTGCAGCTGTCACTGAGCCCTGCCTCACTGCTGCTGGGCCCTTTCTTTAAAGGGTTTGTCAAGGGCTCCATGCTGCAGATGCACCAAGCAGCCCCTGCAGGAGTCCTCAGGGGATTGTGCTGGTGAAACAGCCCAGAGCTGGACAAAGGGAATTACTCTTATTTAGGACAGCTCCAGGAATAGAAGCTGCTCCTCAATTTGGGGCTGAATTGGTCTGAAATGAAGCAGAGGTGCCCCGTGGCAGCTGAGAGGACCGTGTGGCCTCTGTGCTTTCTGTGTGGTGTTTCTGGCAGCCCAGAGCAGGCAGCAGGGCTGTGTGACTGTGCTGGGACAGCCCTGACAGATGTGAGTGCTGTACAGGGCAGGGAAATACTCAGCTGCATTTATCTGCAAAGTGTCACAGTCCCTCCCTTTGAAAGACTGGATTGGGAGAACTTTCTCTGGGCAATATGCAGTTGATAATAAGCTTTTATGAGCACTGCCCTGGGGAAAATGAGTTTCCAAGCAGGTCAATGCTTGTAAATATTTTTAAAAATGATTTGCTTTTGGTTTGTGCTACAATATTTTTGATTGTGTAACAGTATTCCAAAACATAGAACTCGTGTTTTGTGTACAAGCTGAGAAATGTAAACTGTGTGGTTTTTAATACACTTGTTTTTATTTGCTGATCTCAGAGGTTTCTGAAAGAATCCTGTGCTACCAGAAAAATCCTGACATGCATCAGGCAGCAGACTTCCTTCCTGATCATGCACCTGCAGGTAATGTGGTCATTTCTGCATTTGGAATCTCCAGACCTGCTATTCCCTTACATTTACTTGTATTCTTCAAAGGAATTAAAATTCCTTTGGCACTGTTCTTCATTTACTCTTTGCCCACATTTTGAAGATTTTGACATGTTAATATGTAAGTATTAAGTCCCATTTCTATTTCCTTTTCATTTCTCCTGCCTAGACTGCAAATAAATACTGTTTTCCAAGATCCTCATTTGCTATTTTCAGTCATTGCTCCCAGGTTGCTGCTTACCTTGCCAACGTGGTGTGGCAAAGGTGTATCAATCTCTTCTTTGATGTGCATTTGGTTCCAGATCCAGTCTCTCTTCTGGCGTTTGTGGCTGACATCATTTGAACAAAGGTTTTGGGTTGATTTCTGACTTCCCCTGTCAGCAAATGCTGGAGCCAAGAACAACGAGAATAGTAGAATAAGATGGCTCATCCTCTTCTGTAGCCTAGAAAGTAATATAGAAATGCAAAATTATAAATAACAACAGAATCAGATTTAGCAGAGGGAGCACGTGTAGGAGTGCAAATGGACATTCCTTCCATAGGGAAGTTTGATCACTTTGTTTCTTTTCATTTGCCTCAGCATCAACATTTGAAAGCTTCTTCCTTCTGTGAAAGAGTTTTAGCTGGATGAAAACTGTAAAAACCAACACAAAATATTTCAATGAAATAAAAGGTGAGTTCTGAATGCTGGTATAAGAGCACCATCCCCCTGAGTGGCTGTCATTGCTCTGAGGAGCAGAGTCACAGCCAAGGTCCCTGTCCAGGGCAGCCTGGCATTGTGGCTGAGCTTGAGTTAACTCCACTTGAAATGAAATGTTCAGGCTTGACAAGCCCAAATGCAGTGTTTTGACATGCCCTCGACACAAAATATGCTGTAGTCAATATCTTTGTATGGAGAATATTGATTTAGAATAAAATCTGGTGGGTTTTTTTAGGTGGAAAAAGTTATTTTGTGAAATTTTCAATCAATTTCAAGTACAATACAGCAAATTATCTTTTTTAAGAGCTCATCTATTGATTCAACTCCTTGTCTTCTGAAGCTTTTGGAGACTCACATAGAGTTCCTTAATCCCCTGTTCCCAGACTTTAACATCTCCAAAATGATAATGTGTGAAATGATTTTCAGGTGAAGCCATATTTTTGCATCCTGTGTTAATACTAGCAAACTTTAGGCCTGACTTTCATATCAGAGGAGTTATTTTAATGTTATCAAAGCTGATTCATTTTCTTACTAAATTTCTTGTTCCCAATATAAAGGACTGTCAGGGAACTTTAACACTCAAGTAATCACACTTTAAATTGCACAAAAATGACTTTCCATTAGCTTTAGGAGCTGACAGCATGCACATCAAAAATAAACCTGCTAATTGTGATGAGAAGCTGACATCACACAGGCTGCTAGATGCGAGATTAAATTAATATTTTTGTCAGGAAGGTGCTGAGATGTTTCCAAAATTACTCTTTGGTAACCAGGCAATCAGTGTTATCCCATAGTGCAGGATCAATGTCAGTGAAAAAGATTTTATTTACCATGAAATGTTGTTTTGCTGTACTTTTCTCTGTCCCACATTGTTGTACATAAGCTGAGGAAAGTTCCTCCTTTGTGGCTGTGTAGGAAGTGACCAAATAAGGTGCCTTTGAAGTTGCTTTTTGATAGATAAGCTGTGTTTGATACAGATTTCTGGATTCAAACAAAGCTTTTTGATTTAGCTAGTTTTTTCTATCCTATGCCCTTAGCCTGACCTTGAATATTTTTAGAAAGATGAGTATGATTTAGTTGTGTTTCTATACTTTGTGTCGATGAACATTTTACAACTCGAAACTGGAAGGCAGTGATATGATTCTATTGTGATTGCATAATAGTCTGACTTTTATCCATAAAACTACAAAACATGATAACCAAAGGGAGCCATTGGGCAATGACAACCAGCACAGGTTGTGGTTTTGCCAAAGAACAGCCTGAAGTGTTTAAAGAGCTTTTTTCTCCTGCTCCCCTGGAGTGGAGCTCTGCTGTAGTGCCGAGCTGATGCCTGGAAGTTTTAGAACAGAAAGTGCTGACTGAATTTATTTACAAACACGTGCATTTCAGCTGAAACTTTAGCTACCCCTTTCACTCAGTGTGTCCATCTTTGTGTCTGTAGATTTTAAGGAGTTCCTCTAACTCCTGATTAATGGATTCCTTGTTAATATTGGTCCAACCTCCCTGGGAAGTGAAGGCTTCCTTTGGCAGTGGTTTGGAGGTCCTTGGCTGCCCTCTGGCACAGCAGTTCAAACACAGACTGAGGTGGGAGAGCCTTCTGCCAAAACTGAATTCTGCTTCACTTTTGGCATCTTTTTAGCTGCTCATTTTGGGAAGATGACAGTGCACTCTGGAGCTCTTTCCAGGGCCATGGGAGGTGCCTTGCCCCGCAGGCCAGGCTGACCCTGAGGACACTTTCCCCACAGCACTGTGCACACTTTCCCTGTGGCAGCCTTTGCTGTTGTGTGTCTCTGAACTCCTCACCATGGGCAGGAATGCCCTTCCCTGGCAGCACACACAGGGCAGGGCTCTGTCCTGGAGGGAAGGCCACTTTCCCTGGCTGCCAGCTCTTGACAAGCTGTACCAAATGCTCTTCTTTCTGGCCATGACAGTTTTCCTTCCCAGCAGCTCTCCCCAGAAGTGCCAGAGGCAGGAGCAGAAGGGAACATTCCCATGCCTGAGCAGGAGAATGCATTCCCATGGAGTCAGAAGCAAGAACATTTCTGAGGGATAACGGGGGATTATTAGCAGGAAGGGATCAGCTTTTCCTTTTTCCTGTAGGGATCAGCTTTTCCTTTCTTCCTGTAGGGATCAGCTTTTCCTTTTTCCTGTAGGGATCAGCTTTTCCTTTTTCCTGTAGGGATCAGCTTTTCCTTTTTTCTGTAGGGATCAGCTTTTCCTTTCTTCCTGTGTCTGCTGGGGCAACCAGGACTGAGGGGAGGGAATCAGATGCATCCCTTCAAGCAAGATCCCCCAGCTCCCAGCACATTGGGAATACAGGTGGATCTCCTGGAGGCTGCCAGAGTCCCTGCCCTGCTCTGCCCTCACACAGCCCCCAGTTATCCCTCTATCCCTCTGATGGGCCCACAGTTCCAGCTTCTTGTAGTCTAATCAAGGACTATAAATGTTCCTGAAAGTTAGCAGAGAATGGTTTATTCAAGCAGCAGAGTTTCTTGCTTTGCTCTTAAATTTTCTTCCAGCAAATTATGGGTTCTCCCACCCATATTATTCATTTTATGTGTTGAATTATTTTAGCAAATAACTCTTGGTCTGCAGGGTACTATAGACAGTTAACTGAGAAATTCTGGTATTCAAAGTGATTTATGTGACACATGACTCATATAGTGCAGTTTCTTCTTCCAGGCTGGGAGTAATTATTAAAAAATGTCGGGTGGAGATGCAGACAATACTGTACTAATTAAAAGTTTGCATTTTACGGGTTGCTTTGGCAAGTAATCAACTGTAAAAGTGATGAACAGCTGATATACAGTCTCCATGTAATGAAACCACATTGGATGAAATATTCTTATGAACATCTGTGGTTTTTTGGGTTTCTTTCCTAGTATTTGCCTTTTACCTAGTTTTTTCTAACTCTAAAAGTGAGTATTAATGCTTATGCAAGGTTAGTTTAGTTGGCAAAGAAGTTTGTTCTATGCTTGTATGTTAAACAAAAGTAAAACCAGGCTTCTGTGCAGAGATTTTAGGAAATGAGGGACAGTTGCCTCTGAAATGATGTATTTTCCTGGTCAGTCATACTAAAACCTTATGCTTATCTTTGAGAATTTTTCAGCATCCAAAAACCACAAATAGTGGTAGAGTGGTGATAATGAACACCCTGAGAGAGAAATTTGCTAGAAGTGGATGTCATATACAACAAAACCAACACATTTTAAAAGGATCGTGTCCATGTTGTTATAATTTGCATAACTGATTGTGAGAAAGGCTGGAAATGAAACATTATTTTCTCTTACTGGATGATGTAAATAAAAATGAAAAACCCCACACAAAAAAAAAAATAGTCTTTCTAGGAGTAGACAGCACTGAAAAATTATTTTTCAGATAGAGAAAATATACTTTGATACACCATCTAAACACCTTAAAAATTGCTGTGCTCAATAAAACCATGGCAGATACAGAGAGCAGAACCTGATCTGGTCTCAGGGAGCAGAATAATTGAACAGCCTGACCATACAGAATCCATTTTAACATTAATTTCTCATCTATAGGATGGGTAAGACCAAAAGTAAATATGTGAATGCAGCAAGCCCTAAGGAACAGAAAGTTAACACACCAAACACAGAAGGGGGATAAATTATCTTTTTGCTTTGCAGTGCTTTAGTTTTGGTGAGCAGACAGAACATTATTAAAAGAAAATAACCTTATGATTACTTAATGCTTAATACTTATTTCAGGGGCCATAAAGGGCTGTGCAAACCTGGACTGACAAAGCTCCTGGTGTCTCTGACAAGCCCTGCAGGCAGATAAAAGCACTATCCCTCCCAAAGGGGGCATGGGAAGCACAGAGGACAGAGATGTGTTTGTAGTGTCCTGGCAGGGACCAGGGGCAGGAGTGACAACACTCTCAGCCTCTGCTGTCCCAGTGCCCTCAGCTCAGAACTGCTGCCCATGGCTGTGCCCAGCTCCCAGGGGAGCTGCAGGAGGTGTCCCCAGGGTGTACCCAGGGTGTCCTAGCTGTGTCCCCAGCTATGTCCCCAGGTGTGTCCCCAGGGTGTCACCAGGCGTGGCTGTTCCCTCAGAACTGGTGCCCATGACTGTGCCCAGCTCCCAGCACCTAGGGGAACAGCAGGAGGGGTCCCCAAATGTGTCCCCAGTTGTGTCCCCAGGCTGTCCCCAGTGTGTCCCCAGGCTGTCCCCAGGCTGTCCCCATCTGTGCTGTTACCTGTGCTCTGTCCTCTCCGTGCTCCTGCCGGGGCTCCCGTGGGACAGGAGCTGAGGGCACCAGTGACAACAGGAACTGGGGAGGTCCTCAAACCTCAGTGACACTGAAAGCAGCTGGCTAAGGAAATCGTGCAACTTTTGCCTCAGAGAAATCACATTTTATTTGCATTTTCGGATGTAATTTGTGGCAGGGCAGAACTCCGTGTTTCTCTGTGCCTGTCACATGTCCCCAGCCAGGCACAGCGATCAAAATAGACCTTTCCTGAGAACACTCTGCTGCTTGTTCCTTTCCAGATTATTGAACTCTCTGCTGCTGGTTCCTTTCCAGATTACTGAGCTGATTTCAACAGCCCTCGTGCCTGACTACCTGGGGTTGGATTTTTGATTGTCCTTGTGTTGATTTTATGCATGTGAGAAGTGATTTCCACTGATGACTAAATAGTCTGGAGTGCAAATGCCTGCCTGGAACTTGTTCTGAAATGTCATTTTGCCTGCAATGATGGTACCTTTAAGTAAATAGCCACTGTGATGACTAAACAATCTGGAGTGCAAATGCCTGCCCGAAAACCGATTGGAAAATGACATTTTCTACTCGGTATAGTATCTTTGAATGAGCAGATACTTCAGCAATATCTTAAAACTTGCTACTTTAAAAATATCAGTGTTGTGAGAGCACTCGTGCTGCATTTGGTGCTGCTCAGTTCTTGGTGTTGCTGCTGCAGCAGTGTATAAACACAGGTGAGGACATAATTCAGCACTTCTGATTTTGGCTCCTCATATTTTCTTTCCAGGGAAAAAGAGAATTAATTCTAATCTGAAATTGCTTTGTGATTTGAGCTTCAAGTTTCTGGTAGGTCTGGGGGAAATGTATTAATGATTGTTTTTCCCTGTCTGTTCAGCTCACCCAAAAGTTTCTCCTGGATGATGCAAAATACAACTTCATCTTATGGGTGGATGGAGTCCTCAGTTAGGACAGATTTCTCTTTTGGAAATCAAGAAATTTGGCTATAAAAGATCTGTAAATACTTGTTTTGTATACATTAAATGTTTATTGCCTTGGTGGAAAGCAGGCAGCCAAATTGTGCTCTAAGTCTTTCTGTTATCTCAGATACAGAACTGGGAAGAAGATGGGGAGGCAAGACCTGGTTTGGTGGTGGGTTTTTAATTTTTTAAATTTTTTTTCCCCTTATTTATATCTTCCTCTTTTTTTTCTCTCTCTTTTCTTTTTTTTTTTTTTTTTAATTTTCTTTTCAAAACAGCAAAGCCACTTTCCAAGCTAGTGAGTGACAACTTGTGCCCTAAAGATGGGTGAGCAGCAAAAATGAGTCTACCCAAGAGTCCTCCCAGAGATCCTGACACCCCTTGCATTTTATGAGGGACCTGCTGGTTTAAAGTGCTGCAGTGAATCTGAGAGAAGGCAGAGTGAGAGCTGAAAATCAGAAATGTATGATCCAAGAAGATTTTGGTTGTAAGCAGAATGAATGAGGAAGGAAGATCCCTTTTGTTCCTTGGTGATAAATCTGATTGAGTTGAGAGTTCTGTTTGACAGAGAAGAACCAAAGCCCAAAAGTCTCAAAGGTGGAAGGATTTTTAACCTCTCCTGGTTTCTCTCAATTTCTAACCTTCTCTTAACATGCATTTTCTAAAAACTTTCAAAAGCATATTTGCAGTTTGGAGGGTGCTGCCTATGCTCCTAACTGACTTGTATCTGATAAAATGGATAAAATTATTTATTGAATGTGTGTTTCTGGTGTAGGTTCATATTCAATTTCCTGTTCACAAATACACATTTGTTTGGCTTAGATCTTGATTTCCCTTCACATAACACCTGCACAGCTCAGAACCAGCTCTGAATTTGGCTTCTGTTAGAATTCAAGAAAACATCAAAGAATCTCTTTTCCCTGAAAGATTTGGGGGAGATGGGCTGATAGATTGTGCCTGGTTGTCCTGTGTTATTTTGGCATCTCTAGCCTTTTGTGGATAGTGTTAATTTAAATATGTCTAGGGATCTGGAACCCTTCTGTTTGTGGAAATGAATCCCTTACATGATGTAATAAAAGAAGACCTGGAGAGTTGCACAAAAGTGTGCAACTTCCACCTAGGTTGAGAAAATCTAGGACTTATTTTTCTGTGTCACGTGAAAAATCTCACCCAGGAAAATGAGCCACCCCAGAGGGGCTGCTCCTCCAGGTCACGTGCACAAGCTCTGATTCCTATTCTCATTTTTAATCAAATAATTTTCCTGTCCATCTGTAGTAACCTACTTTGGTTTTTATCTGAGTTTCTTTCTTGTAAACCTGGTAATTGAGAAGCAAATTAAATAAATGTTAATGTTTCAGTTACTGGACTGTTCATGGACCTCAAGGAAGAACTATTTTTGGACTAGCTAAATTAATAATTCTTGAATGACTTCTGTTGTTGAAATGACAGTGCACTCTTGAACTGAGGGTTGTTTGCTGTGGATGACAGATGTGATGGAGGTAAAATAATGCTTTGAAGTCATTAAAATGAGCAGTGACAGTACAGACTTTCTTCTTGTCAGATAAGTGATGTAGCTAATTGCTGTCTTAAGGGATGACTTTTTCTGTGACCATCCTGGTGTGTCCAGCAAGAAATCCTTAGTCTTGGTAAATCTGCTCACCTTCTGCCCAGAAGAGAAACACAGGTGAAGGTCTGTCAGAGCCATACTCAATCTGAGGTGAGCTTTAACAATCTCCCTCATTTCCCACTCTCAGCATGCAGACTGTGTCTCATGCCAGGTGCAGAGCCCTGGCTTTGCTCATCTTTCATGATAATGTTAGTTGTCACCACAGGAGCTGTAGAGACACTTGAGAGCTGATGAGGACCAGTTTGAAATGGGGCAGATACAAAGCAGGAAGCACTGAAATGTTCTGGTGCTGCTTGAGGGTTCTCTGGCCTTTCTCCTATAGTCACATAATGCTTTACTTTCCCTGAAATATTCCCCAAATGGATTAGAGTCCTTTGAAAAAGTGGCATTGGCCAGTCTTTCCATGCATAAAGACTTTCACTTCATGTACAAATATGTCAGTCCAAAATATAACAAGGGAAAAAATGTGCTTAAGCACAGTGCCCAGTATAAACACAGCTGCTGAAATACTTTGAAGCTCATTTGTGATTAAACTATAAAACCAATTTTTGGTTTTGTTTCATAGCAAATAATAATGTTATCTTAAACAGAAAATTTTGGCTTTCCCTTAGTTGTTGACAGCATGGATCCCATGGAGTTTAAGGCTGTTTAACTACTCTGCTGTAGCTTGTTACTGCCTCTGGTCCCTGGGAGCAGGTTTATGAGGGCTGAGTGAGGAGCAGGGGTGCTCTGTTGTTTAGGGAATGTACTCAAACCCACAGGCAGAGTTTGGGGGTTGGTACAGAATATTCTCACCTCATCATCACTGTCACACAGATTCTCTGGTTTAGAGCATTCCATTTATCAACATGAGAAATCCCACAATACCTATGACTGGAATGATTTATTTACTTTGCAGATGTTGCAGGGGTGAAACAAACAATCAAATGACAGAAAATTTGCTCTTGGCCACACGTCTTGTGGTGACAGTTGCCAAATGCTGTTGAAGCCAGAGCCCTTCTGGGGGTTAACTCTGGGTTAAATGCAGCCCTTCTGCTCTGAAGTGAGCTGATAAGATGGGTGGGATAACCCTGCATGCATAGTTTGGAACTGCAGATATTTCCCCCTCTGAATTCCTTGTCCAAGATAAAGAGGAAGATACCTCCCATTTGGATTAATTATTGATAAAGACAGATGCTGAAAATAGTGATGAACTGCCAGTGTTGCAGACAAGCAATGAATTTATTCCCTTCCTTGTATCCAAAAGCAAATTTCAGGGATGATCAGGTGTACTCCCCCTAGGAAGGGCTCTCTCTCAGTCTCAGTGACATATTTACCTGGCTGTAGATCCAGCTTTCTTTCTTGTTTCTTCTGAGCCAATTTCCTTTTGCTTATCCCAGACTGAGATGGCTCAGTGAGACAGAGGGAGGTGCAGGATTCTCACTGAGCCCCCCTCATGCCCAACACCCCCCACACTCTGATGCTGTTTCAGTTTTGGGGAGCAGGAAGACAAGAGAATGCTCCAAAAATTATTTGCTCATTCTAGTGCAGAAGTGAATGAATTTGGGCATCTTGGAAGTGTTTGTGATCACTGAAAATATTTCTCCAGCCTCTCTGGATGCCTCTCTCAGATGCTTTGCTTCCTACAATAAATTGTGTGCACCTTTCAGGCTGGGTCTGTTTTGGTGCCTCCCCTGGTTAGCTCAGCTCTCCAGAGCTTGGCTGAAGCTGCCCCTGGGTGTTTCTGAGTTTGGCCAAGCTGAAAGAATGCAAGATACATACAAGAATAATGTGTTGAAGAGCTTTCTCCACTTCCCCTTTGCTTCCACATAAATCCTTAATATCAGGGAGGCCTCCTAGCACAGAGCTCCAGCTGAGCCCCCTCATTAAGGAAAAGTCCCTCTCCTTTGAGGAACCACTTGCAATAAAGATGATTTTTTTTAAAGTACAATGTAGCTGTGTTTGCAGCAGATAAGATTTTTTTCCCCATGTTTTTCTTTAACAAAAGCTCAGGACCAAAAGTGTCTGTGTGGAACATGAGCATCATGCCCAGGTCACTGTAATTGATATTTACTGCACCAACAGTAATGTGCAGCACAGAAACCCTGCTCAGCTGGCTGTGTGTGCTCATTCCTTTGTCCAGGGTATTCTCTGGGGTAACTGAATGCATTAGTATTTCCTCTGAAAATTAATGTTGTGGCAGATAAAGAAAGCACGCACAGATACATAAATCTCTTGTTTTCTGTCTGGGCAAGAGGCTAAAGAAACAGGGTGTGTCTGGATAGATTTTATTTCAGTGTTCTGTATTTTTCTCCCTTTTTAGAATGTCTTATTCAAATGTCAGTTCATTCTTCTCTATTTCCTGCCCTTATCCAACAAGACTTGTAGACCAGGCTTAATTAACTTTTAGACCTTTTATGTTCATCCCTATAGTTACAGTCTTTTCCTGGAACACTTCCATTTTATTATCTGCCTGTGTTGTGAGATGATGCAAATGATATTATTACTGTTCTTGTGGATTTACAACGAGTCTTTCAATAGTTTTAGTTACAGCTTAGCTCTTGCCAGGAAAATTCCATCTTTAAATCAAAATAAAACTAGGGGAGCAAATTTCCACTTCAGTGTTCTGATAAAGGAAAGCTGGAGAGCCTGAAAATACAGGCCTCAGACACAGGGAAACTTGAAAAGATGAGGAAAGCTGTTCTAAGCTGTGTGACTCTCTTCTGTGTGGATTTGTTTCTATGAGGGAGTGGTTGTGATTTAACAAAGATATTTCTTAAGTTGAGGTGGAACATTTTTTCTCTTCAGAGGTTGTATAAGTGGAACATTTATTTTTGCCACAGCTCACATTTTAATCACAGACACTGAAAACCCCCTTCTGGTGTGAATAAACCCTTTCTCTTCATCTGAGGAAGCTGCAGGTCAGTCCATGTTTGGCAGGTGATGCAGCTCATCACTTCTCAGCAGGGAAATGAGAAAATATATTCCACAAGAAATGTGTCCTTTCTTCCTGTTTGGGACTGAAGTCATGTCCCAAACTCAGTAATTCAGTATCTATTCTAATCCTAAACTTTTACCAAAGCTGCTGCTGGCAAATCCGGGGTACAAAGCAAAGGTGTCTGTTCAATGGTGCTACAGAGGATGGAGCTCTGTGAGAGTTGTGTCCCTGTCGAGTTCACATTTCTGTCTTTGCAAAATGAACCCACTGCAGAAAACATTCCAGCTCTCCTGCTCTCTGCTTTCTGCCCTCACTTCTGAATTTGTGTGCTGGATGAGTGTCTGGAGTGGAGTGCACTAATCATCTGAATGACACTAAAATGTGCAATCATTGTTTATGCTTTAATGAGAGCCTAAACCCCTAAATTAACAGCACTGAGCAAACAGCCAATATACACTAATCCATTGTAGCTTTAGGTTCCTAGAGGAGGTGTTGAAAACTCTAATACATTATTAATAATATTGATGGATTAGGCCAAGCAATCAATATTAACATAGAATCACAGAATTGTTAAAGTTGGAAAAGGCCTTTAAGATCATCAAGTCACGAATAAATGGATTCTCTCGCAGACAGACCATTTATATCTGAGAGATAATGACAGTAAAATCCAGAAAGATAATTCAAATCTCTTCTGAATTCAGGTCTAGGGCTGCAGGTAGAGGGAGGGACTATCCCACAGACAGAGTGGAGAAGCCAAGCTGAAGCTCAGTGCCAGTGGGGATTCTGCTGATGGAGCTGAGCCCATCACAGGAACCTTTCCCATCAATGGCAGGATTTCCTATCATTTGCAGGACAGCAATACCAGGCCCTTGGTCTCCTCCAGCCAAATGCTGTCAGGCAGGCTTTGTGCTCCTCCAGGATTCCCAGAGCACAAATTCACAGCAGATAGCATCATTAAAGGAAGGGGAAAAGGAAGACTGGTGCTACCAGAGCACTGCTAGAGATGTGGACAAAGGCAGGAGAAGGAATTCGAGTGTATCCTCCAGACATGAGGTGGAAGTGGAGTTTCCCTTCCCACTGTCATGCACAAAGGCCAAGGGCCCCTGTGTGCTGCATTACCCCACCTTGTGCCTGGTGAGCTCTGCAGGGGTCAGGGACACCACTCCAGGTGCTGCTGGTGGGTCTGGGAGAGACAAGGATGCAGAGAAATGGGTGACAAAGCCAGATGTTCCACTGCTGGTGTGTGGCTCTTCCACAGGATGTGTAACAGAAAGAGGCCTCCTTCTGTTCTTTTGAGGCCTCTGGTCACCTCAAGTTGTGGCAGAGGATGCTGGGGAAATTGGACAGGAGCAGAAGGGTCTTGGTGACACCTGGGACAATAAAAGTGACCTCTCTGGGTTTTGAAAATGAGGGATTTAAAACATTTTTGCCTTTTTGTCTACCTCTAACTATGATGGTGCTCTGTAAATCCTTGCATTTCAGATAGCAATGCTGGGACAGAACACTCTTTTCTCTCTGCTGCTCTTTGGGAAGGTACCTGTGCAATTTCCCTAATTTATCCAGGTAACCACACTTGCCTTTCTCTAAAATATCAGTAATTTTTCACTATAAGTTCTAGACTTCTGTGGGTAATACTTGATAAAGCTTGCACATGCAGCTGCTAATCTATTGTAAGAGTTTTGCTCTCTGTCTCACACAAAAATAGAAAAGTCTGGAGAAAAGTCTTCCAGAGTGTCTGTTTACCTCTTGAATCTTTCTGGTTTATGGATTATAAACCTTTACAGAGGTGACCTCAGAGCACCAAAAGTGAAGTGTAGGCAGTGCAATAGAGGATAAATTGCCCTTGTGCTCTTCTCCTGTCTTTGTCAGCCTGGAAATCCCAGGTCTTGAGCTGCTCCAGGTCCTGTCAATGTCCTAATCAGCACCCAGGAGGGCTGAGCCCCAAACCTCCCTGCCTACCCAATAAATGTGAATAGCAGCAAATGCACAGATCAGACCCATGGCACAAACAACTTCCATTTCAGGAGATGAGAGAACTTACTTAACATATTCGGCAAAAGCTTGCATTCAAAATATAGCCAGTTCCATTCTTATTGACAGATCTGGAATTCAGATGCAGATGAGTGAAAATCAAATGAAAGGGGCTAATTTGTATTCCTGCACTGAAGAACTGCAAACATGCTCTTCACAATTTTTTATTCATTTTTCATATTCCAAGGCCAGCCTCACTGCAGCATTCAGGAGGTGCAGTGGTGAGGGGTGTGATGAGGAATTCATTCTGTGCAGTCTCTGGGGGCAGCTCAGGTTTAACCCTGGGACTGGCTGGAGCCCCAAGAAAGGGGCTCTGTGCCCAACAAAGAGCACAGAGAGCTGTGGCAGGAGCTGAGGGCTCAGGAGGGACAGTGAGACTTTGGCACTCTTGGACTGTGAGGGCATAAAAGCCCAGGGGTTCCTTGATGGGGATCCCTCCTGTGTTCCTGAACAGGGAATAAATGGCTTTAGGGAATGACATGTCTGAGACTGTGCCATGGAAAAGCTGGGCTGGGATGGGATGGGAAGGAATCCTGGTGTGATAGAGGCTGTGTGTACAGAGCCAAGCAGGACCTGCTGGCTCCTGGAGCTGGGAAGGGGCTCCAAGCCCCAGCAGGGACAGTCTTGTGGGGGCGGGGGGGGCGGTGGGACTGTCTGAGTCCTTCCTGGATGGCTGAGCAGGGGAGTTTCCTGAACTGGTGTGCCTTCATTTCCAAACCATGCCTTCATTTTGCACAGGTTTATTCCCAGCATTACTTGGTGGGACTGCTGAGTTTGCTCTGTGCCTGGGCTGGGGACAGCTCTGGTGAAGGATCCCTGGAAGTTCCTCAGCAGCAAATGGTGGCTGCTGTTCCTCATAGCTGGTGGCTCCTGGCCATGACAGTGACACCATAGTGTTTGTTTGCTGTGTTTGCCACACCTGGATAGCCCTTGGCAGAGCAGAGCCCTGAAGGAAAGGTCATAGGTGGATCACAAACCTCTTATGGATAAAAGAATGCCCACTCTGGGCTGCCAAGGTCTGCTCTCCTGCAGCTCTTCAAGGCCTGTGTGAGAACTGTTCTGGTCATTGTGAGCTGGGCACCTCTGTCCTAGCAATTCTTCAGTCTGCACAAATAATCCCTGTCTGCTGTGCTCAGGGGTGGAAGAGAACCACTCACACCACTGCTAAACTTTGAGGGGTTTTCAGTTTGTAAACTCACAAGGATAACAAGGGAAACCCATTTGTTTACAAAAAAGAAAGGCACCAAAGTAATTTCATGCCCAACAAATTTCTCACAAAGGGAACCTCTTGTTTTCTTCTTGGCACTAACATTGGAACCTCTGAATTAAACTTGTAGAACCTGAGCAAAACCTGGAATTATGATGAAAATACAATGAAGATTCCTTACAGAAAGTTCAGCTGCCAGAAATAATCAGTTATTTTGATTCTGTGAACCTCTGCTCTTTTAGAAAACATGAAGTATTTTCTGGTCTGATTTAAGCCTGTAGTTCTGTGGACACACATGCACAGACAACAGAATTTTACAGAAGTTTTTCTATTTTTAATTTGAACTATCAATTGAAGTAATTGATTTATGGTTGGACAGTGATGTCCTTTGTTCCATAGGTGCTGTAAATCAGATCAGTCTCTGAGCTATGCCCCGTGATTTTTACCTCTATCCTGTTTTCAGAGCAGTTTCCCTCAGCAGAGGCAGGATGTGGAGCAAAGCTGAGCTGTTAACTCTGCCCTGCCTCAGCTGTCCTGTACCCCACAGGCAGCACTCTGGGAGCTGCACATTGCTCAGGGACATGCTCTTCTTTCAGGACACAATTTCAGTGTCAACATTTGTTTCAAAAATGTTTAAAGAACAGTTTTATGGTCTTCTGTTAAAGAGAAAAGCTTTGGGAAATGCTTCCTGTTGCATTGCAGTGCAGCTGTGGCAGTCTGAAATATAACCCAAGTTTGTGGCTTTGTGGGCAAAGCAGAAATGCTTTTTTAATTGAGTTTATCCCTTGCTTTCAAATGAATTTGTTTTATTGCTTGTAAATTCACATTCTTCTCCCTAGTACACTGTACTATTCCTATGCTAAATGCATCCTGTGTCCTTTTCTCCCATGGGTCACCCTTTATTTCAGGATGAAAAGGTACCTCCTGGAGATACCAGAGATAAATTTCAAGTCAGCATTTCTGTGGTTTGTTTCTGGTATAGGGGTTGTTGTTACCAGCCACAAATTAACCTAAGATGAGAAGCTTTTGTAAATCATTGAATCATCCTTGCTTTTGTCTAATATATTTTCCTGCATGAGCATCTATAATACTGTGTGCTTTTACAAATGCTGATCTAATGATTTATATTCACAGGAGGCAGGGACACATTGATTAACTGTACCTTTGTTAACTGCAGAAACAGCCAACTTGGAATGTTTTTTGGGAGCTAAGAATGGAAGAGATTTTCACACAGAAATTCATCTTCTTCCATATCTTTTTTTCCTTGCATTTCTTTCCTTCCTTTATCTTTATTACAGTGTGACAGCCAGCACAGTGAGGTGCTGTGCACACTGACAGTTCCACTACTGCAGAATAGATTTCTTACAGAAAAACTACAATCAGTTCATCTCTTATGCACAAATGCTTTGTCTCTGCAAGCTGTACACTGAGCTTGTTAGTTCAGGGACCTGCTACATTGGTTCTAGGACAAGATAAAAGCCTTTTCAACCCCCTTTTTGTGTCAAGCCACTGCTCATAAAATAACTCATCAGAAAAAAAAAATGGGTCTTTTTGAACCACTGAGATCAAGAAACCTCTGGAACAAGAATTGCTGGTCTTTTAGTGCAGGGTCTGTAAAACCTGGCACTCCAGAGTCAGGGTGTACTGGGTACCTGGGACACTTTAAACTTGCTAATTAGGAGATCAGATCACTGACCTGAGTTTGTATGAACTCCCCTCAGTTTTATACAGATATGCCAGATCTGGCCAGTGCACACAGTGGCTGTCACCCCCTGGTCCTGGGCACAGGAAAGCCACCCACCTTAAAAGACAGACCCCAAATCCACCCCCCCTTCAATACAACATTTGCATCAAATCCCAGCCCAGAGCACCCCTGCTCACTGCAAACAGCCCTGGAGCTGCACCTGTCCACACCACGAGTGAAATCCCTTCCCAAAGGCTTTACTGGTGCAATTGGCAGCACAATCTCCACCTCTTTTCCATTGTGAATGAATGTCAGGAACACAATCTAAATATTACAAAGCAATACTCAAAAAACCCATGAAATGTCTCTCTGTTTTTAAACAATCTGGGAATATTACAATATAACCCAACAAAGCCAGAGATTTTCCCCTTCCAGTGTCCATTGTAAACAGCTCTGCTCTTTGTACTTAACTTGGTGTGGGCGCTCAGTATAAGGCCCAAAGGATTTGGAGGATATGTATAAAATTCATAGCCCATTTGCTGGTATTTCTTAAATTACTTAAGACATTAGAAAATAATTTGGGTGGAGGTAAAAAAACCCCTTTGAAATGAACTTCATGGCTGAAGGACAGAAAATAACATTTCTCTCTTACCCCAGTCCGAGGCGGCGCTGCTTTGGTCCGGTACCAAACCAGGCAAACTGCACCCAACAATATCCCAAAATGTTCAGCAGAATACAAAAAAATGAAGATCAAACAGAAAAATCCACTTCACTTTTCGTTAAGCAATACTGGGAGTGTTCAGCTCTCCAGTCTCCAAGGTTTTCCAGCTGGGAGTCAGCCTTTTCCCATCCTGCATCCCGGCATCCTGTTATTGTTCCAAGCCTTAGTAATACAGTGGGAAAAGGGAGTGGAGGAAACAAGATAAACGTAGCCTTATTATGGCTCTATCTACTTATTTGTTGCTGACTCTAATGAGGGAACTGAATAAAAGGAAACTGGCACTGAAACACCAGAGTTTCTCTCAACAGAGTTGGTCTGTTATTTAGTATTGTTTTAGAGAGAGTTTTAGGAGCTAGCAAATATCTGAGGGGAACTTTTGGTGTCTGACACTTGATCAACACAGACTGTGCCTGCTTTGCACAAACAGGATTTTCAAAGCAGTTTGGAAGTGTCCTATCTATAAGGATTTTTATACTTGGAAACCAAAAAGGTAGAGACTTCCTGTTAATGAGATTGGGCTCCTGCTAAGCTGTCAGTGCTGGGTGCAAAGTTGAAATTTCACAGTATTTTTCACAAGTAAAGTGAAGACCTGAGGAGCAAGGCAGTGTAGGTAGGCCTTTCAGAAGGAGAAAATGTTCATAGCATCTTGATTAGGGTGAGTTCCAAGTCTGGAGATCACTCAGGGCACACAGAAGGGGAAGCTTCAGTGTTAAACTGAACACAAGGGTGTAGCTCTTGGCCTTGTGCACTACAAATGAAAGAGGATTTTTTTCACTAAATAATGCAGAAGAAAACTGAGAAGTGCAGGGCTTACTCCAAACACACTCTTTGGAACCACTTATAATAAAGGGTGGCAAAAGTTCAATGTATCTTAAGTGTGGTTTTAATAATTTTAATTACTGAATTAAATTTTTAATGTTATTCCACAGTTAAATACTCTCCTGCCCCTATTTGTCATTGCAGTCCAGCACAGGTGGTGGCACTGATTTCCTGCCTTGCCAGAAGGCTGAGTTTGGTCAGATTGTTTCACATTTTCATGGTGTACAGCAGAGAAGATGAATAGCTTCTGAAGGAATTTGTTACATTAATTATTAAGAAAAAAAAAAAAGGAGACATTTTTCAAAGTCTTGTGTAAGGAGCTCAGAGAGTCCAGTTTCTTTGCAGGAAAATAATCTGTTAAAAAAGCTGTGTCACTGCTGGGAGAGGAGCAGGGAGATGCTGATAGGGGTTTTCCAGGGAAGTGCAGCTCTCTGGTCAGGATGCAGCTCCCTGATAATCTGGTCCCCACAGCAGACAAGGGGCCCAGATAAGATTTACCCTTGCAAGTGGCTCCAACTGCATTTCCAGCCCTTTGTACCCCTGATGTCCCTGTGTGGGGCTGGGAGTGAGGGTGACATTCCCATGCTCCAAGGAAAGGAGGAGGGGAGGGAGTCATCCCTCTGCTCAGAGGGAAAAGAGGAGACCCCAGGGCTCTCTCTGTGTGCCCTGAGGCCACAGGCTGGGGTTGTCCACATCTGTTTCAATGACTGCTAAATTACCTTCCTATTATCTGATTTGCTTCATCTCCCCCAAAAGGTTCAAGGCAACTTGAGAAAGTTTCTAAAGGCCTTTTCACATGCTCTGCTTCAGAGCTTGATAGAAAACTGAAAACCTTTTGTAAGTTTAAGAGGAAGATACTTCCATTGAAATTTTAGAGATGTGATTTATCATCTAAAACCTTCCCATGATGCTTTATACATTTCATCTCTGCTGAACTGATTCTTTAGGTATCTTTTCTGGCTATGAGGAAAGGGCCACGGGATTTTATGGAAAGAAGAACCAATTCTTGCAGCCCTCTCCCACCAGCAGCAGAACTCCTGATGTTTCAGAATGCCCTGTGGCCTCTGGTGGATCCCAGACATTTGCCCTGCTGTCCCTCCTAGGCAGTGAATGTCACCATGTTTTAAAACTGCTGACAAGCAGGATTTCTTGAAGATCTTAAACTTTCAGATTTTATCACTGGGGCCAAATCATAAGACTTTGGAAAATTCCTTGGTGGCTCATGCCTTTTGCAAGCCAGAGGGTAAAGTTTCAAAAATATTATTAATTGTCACTATGTTCTGCTAATGAGAAAAATCCTTTGCATGAACAGACAACATTGGCAGACATAACTGCCTTTTGGTTGTGTGACTTTTCTGAATGAAATATTATTTACCAGTCCAGCTTGTGGAATTGAAGGGAACAGGTGAAAAATGACTAGAAACCTGAGCACACACTGTGTGACTCGTGGATGGAGATGGTGGCATGAGCAAAAGGAGTGATAATTATTTACTTGGCATTTCACAGTGTTTTCCTGCAGTTCCTTTCTCCAAATGACATCGGGCCCTTTTCAGTTCAGCTCTGCTGTATGAATTCCCTTCCATGTTATATCCAGCTGCCCTTACTGGATCATTTGCTTCTTTCCAGTGCTTCTTCCACAGATGCTCATTAGCTGCTGCTTCAGGGCTCTGTGGCACCTGGGTCAGATACATCTGCTTCAGATCAGCATCTCTTTCTGTGAAACTTTGAGTTTAGTCTGTGTTATTGAAATGCTGGAGTCTGAGCAATTTGTCAGGCTAGTAAAGTTTAAAATAGTCTTCCCTCTCTTGAATGATGGGGTAGAGCTCAACTTTGCTTTACAGGTGCTTGTGCAGAATTTGAATTTGACATTCCTGAGAATCTGCTACTGCTGAGAGGGATAACGTATTATAATGGGCAGAAACACAGCCCTCACCAGATTAAACCTGTTAAATCTGACTGTGCCCACCCCCGTGAGGGGGTCAGTGTAAGTTACTGTGTCAGTAAGTGCACAGAGAAATGTGAGATTAAAGCACCTGTCTTCAGAATTAGATTTTGCCATTTGCTGAGGAGATTGGTCTGGTGATCAGGAGCTCCAGTTTCTCTACTTGCTGTGTACCCAGCAGAGCAGGCTGCCTTGTGGTTACAGCTGGTTTCAGGTGTGCATTGTGCTGCTTGTTCACTGTCTCATCTGATCAGTGGTCTGGCAAGATCCCCTCAAAGAATTCATGAAAAACATGGTTGTAGGAACAAGTTCATTGCTTTCCTAACTGGCACAAATCCCAGCAAAGTGGATAAAGCAGCCCCGTGCCTTTCACTGAATGAGAGTTTTCCTTTTCTTCACAAGAAATTTGAGTTATGGTGAAATTCCATATAATAAATAAGCCCTTCTTGATAAGCACAGTCATCAAAACCAAAGACAGCTATTGACACAGCTGCAACTAATAATCTTTTAATTCTCATCCTACTAGCTGACTCTCACTAGGGAAGGGTTTTACCCTTGGCAGTACAGCCCAAGAATGCTTTTGTAACAGTTTATAAAAGTTAGACTTAGTTGTCTGAGTTGTCTGTCCTGCTCAACCCAGCAGGTTTCAGGCACTGAGCAAGTGAAGGTCTGCCAAGGCTGGGAATTCAGTCACAGCAGTGCAGCAGGATTTTTGTGACCACTTAGGAAATATGGTAGGGGAGAGCACAGGCTTTCCTTCAGTTATAAAAATAAACCCCAAATGCTAATTTCCAGCAGCTCAGCTAATCAGTGTAAAATCCCTCCCATCTGAAATGTGCAATTGCATCTGATGGTTGCCTGCAGCCTCTCTGGAAGGTCCATTACTTGAAGGTTAAAAAATAACAATTCCTGCTCCATGTGGGAAGCATAATCTGTGCAGCACATTTTGTTGTTATTTCTGGGCCTTTAATCAGGGCAGTGCAGTGCTCTTTGTCATTTCCACTTGGTCACTGGTTTCCTTGCTGTGACAGCTTGAGGTGTGCATCCTGGAGCAGCTCTGACGCAGCTTCCTCTCCTTAGGTTTCTTAAACAAAGGAATGTAGCTCTGATTTGTTTTTAATTTAAGGTGTATTTTAAAAAAAAACTGCTGAGGAGTTTCAGTTAAAAGTGGTGGAGTTGGGTGTTAGCTGGGGAGGTGTGATGGCATCTGCTGAGATGTTTTTCAGAGCACTGTTCTGGCTGTACCACACTCATTTCACTGCAGCAGATCTCTCATGGAAGGGTCAGTCCTATGCTCCTTAATGAGACCTCTGGCTTCATAAAGACTAATGACTACAGGGTTTTTTCCCTAAAATGTTCAGCAGGGAGTGGTCCCAAATGACCTTGTTGCCTTGTTTGGAAATGCCAGGAAAGAATAGATGGTACAAAATGCACCCATATTGTGCTAAAACTCTGTAACACCCTGAGCAGAGGCCATAAACTGGAACTGCGTCACCACTGAACTGAAGGGAGGAATCATGAATCCCTTTGATCCATTCACTGAAGACAATCCACAGGGATTTAAAACAACAAGCCTGCAGGCTGACTCTGGCATGTTAACCTTTACATGTGATTTAATTTGGCAGAGCAGGTCTAGTGTAGAGGTGTGAAGGTGATAAAAAGTTTTCCAGAAATGTTTTTGATAAACAATCTTCATTTCAGTGATTTTTTTTTTCACCCAAAAAACGTATCTGCTTTGATTGCCATGCCCCTTAAAATAGAAACCCAAAACAAGGCAATCTGTTCCTAAACAAAAGGGATGGGAATTATCACCTTTCATTCATGAACTCTGTTGTTTGGTTGTTTGAAGCAGCCCAGCTTTCACCTCTGACTGGTGGTGGAAATGGGAGGTTCATGTTTTGATGTAGAAGAGGTTTTCTCTGCTACACCAGATCTGAAATCAGAGGGAGAACATCCATCCTAATTTTTGGTAGAGTCTGCAGTGCAAACATTCTTTATGTCTGTGGCAATAATTTAAAATAGCCCCAGAACCAGAGTGTGCAGGAGATGATGTGGAGTTCCTGGGGCAGCAGGAGCTGCTGAGGTTTCCCTCTGGGAGCTCCACCTGGGGCTGCTCCAACCCCTGTGCTCATGTCCTCGCTGTGAGGGATCAGACAGTACCAGGGGTTTGATGGCCTCTTCCCTTTTCTCCCCGCACTGTTTACACAACTGTTTGTTCCTCCTGGCCCTGGCTTTCCTATGGCATTCTGCCCATTAATGGCTCAGCCTGCAAGCTCCTGACTTCAGCGCTGGGGTGACCAGGGGCAGAGGTCCCTGCACTCAGCAGTACTGGCTCTTTGATTGTCCTGCAGGTAAATGTCTGCTAGAAAGCTCCAAAACAGAAGATTATTTTTAACTGGTTGAAATAATGTTGATTTTTCTCTCAAAAAAGTCTGAAACCTAATTTTTATGCCTCTCATTATTCTATGAGAACTTCAGGGGACATAAAAAGTCAGATTATTGCTTGAACTGCAACCTGTATACCAAATAACCATTCCAGGCAGAGGAGAGCTGTCATCCCAAAAGCTGCAGCACACGAATAGCTCTGCTGTGCTGGGATTCATGTGGCTACTCAAGTGCAGAAGGAGTTTTATCTCGAGAGGAAGATTTTACAGTACTGGGGTGAAAAGAGCAGGGTGTAACAACAGACAGGTCACACACTTGGCAGGGGGTGCTTTCAGGGCTGTTGCTCACCCACTGTCCCTCCCACTGTGCTGTATCCTGTGAACTGCCAGAGAAGGGACATGACTCACTGGGGCTTTGTCCAGTGGGTGCCAATAAACCAGTTCCTGAAGGGAAACAGTGCTTACAGGACGTGAGGTGACCCATATCTCAAATGCTTTCCTTGATGCCCCTTGAAGTCTCAGGATTTTCCTCTTATGTCCTCACACTGAGCTGCTGAGCCCCAGTGATTCAATCTCCATGTGTGCATTCCAAGTGGAGTCACGGCCCACCCTCCTTCCTCTGCTGTGTCCTGGTCACAGCCCACACTTCTTCCCCTGCTGTTGCCATGTGGGGTTGGAGCTCTCTGTCTGGGCTGTGGAACACACAAACACACAAAAACACACACAGACACAGGCACAGAGTCACAGAGTCAGCCTTTGAGATTATTGAGTCCCAAGCTGTGACCCAACACCAGCCTGTGACCACACCATGGCACCGAGTGCCACATCCAGCCTTTCCTCAAACACCTCCAGGAACGGTGACTCCACCACCCCCCTGGGCAGCCCATTCCAATGCCCAATCATCCTTTCTGTGTAGAACTCTTCCTGATGTCAAGTCTAAACCTCCTCTGGTGCAGCTCAAGGCTGTGTCCTCCTGTCCTGTCCCTGTTCCCTGGGAGAATAGCCCGACCCCTCCATGGCTGCACCCTCCTGTCAGGGAGTTGTAGAGTGATGAGGTCTTCCCTGAGCCTCCTCTTTTCCAGAATAAACAACCCCAGCTCCCTCAGCTGCTCCTCACAGGACTTGTGTTTCAGAGCCCTCACCAGCCCTGCTGCCTTCTCTGGATGCATTTGAGCATCCCAACATCCTTCCTAAACTGAGGGCCCAGAACTGGACACAGCACTCAATGTCCTTCCTAAACTGAGGGGCCAGAGCTGGACACAGCACTCAATGTCCTTCCTAAACTGAAGGGCCAGAGCCGGACACAGCACTCAATGTCCTTCCTAAACTGAGGGATCAGAACTGGACACAGCACTCGAGGTGTGTCCTCACCATCACCTCACAGGGAAAGAATGACCTCCCTGCTCCTGCTGGCCACACCATCCCTGATCCAGGCCAGGAGCCATTGGCCCTCTTGGCCACCAGGGCACACTGCTGGCTCCTGTTCAACCTTCACACACACATAAACACTCACACACTCACACACACTCGGTGTCCCCTGTGCCACAGCCACGGCCCTGCCTGGCCCTTGCTGTGCCAGCCCAGCTGGTGTCACCTGACTGTGCCCAGCTCTCTCTGCCATATGTTTCCCTGGCTGGGAGTGGCTGGGACACCCCATGGTCTGTGTGGGATCGTGCTGGGCTGGGCAGTGCCAGATGTGGCTCCACACAGACCCTGTGTGAGGCTCCACAGGCTCTCCACATGGATCACATGGACACCACTCCCAGGTTGCTGCCACCCTTCTCCCAAGGGCACGGGGTTCCAGATGGGTTTTGTGTTGCTCCAAGGCCCATGGGGTGAGGGAAAGAGGTGATGTGCCTTCTCCAAGCTGTTGGAGGAGCTGAGCACTTGCCAAAAGCAGAGTGGAGAGAGCTGCTCTGGATGAATCCTTGCTGCAGGGCTGGAGTGTGAGTGCCAAGGCACTAATGCCTTGTAAATTGGTTCAGTGACTTTTACTCATTTATTACACTCCCTTTATTACACCCCAGGCCCAGGCTGCCAGTCCTGCTCTTGCTGCCAAGCCCTGTGCAAGTGCAGATGGTTTAAGAGCAGCACTGCCATCCCCCCTGCATTGTCCCTGTGCTGCAGTGGGCATTGTGCCTCTTTAGCCACCGAGTGGATGTGTGAGAACTCCTAATGGCTTGGAAACCAGTCAGGATGGATTTCTGCCCCCAGCCCGTTGAAAACCAGCCATCTGTGTGCAGGCTACAGCAGCCAGGCCTTGCCTTTATTTAAACTCTGCAGGCTCTGATGTCTCCTCTGCAGTGAGGCTGCTCTCATTTGAGCAGGTTTGAATTTAGCCATTGCAGAGGAATGTGGAATATAAAAGTTTCAGGCTTTCCCTAGAACTGATTTAATAGCATTTGATTCTTCATGCTATGTTTATAATTGCATAAATAACTTCCAAGATTTCAAGCACAGGGGCGGTGCAAATCAGATGGAAAGCTGAGTATTTGGGTTTGGGTATTGTCATTTGGAAATTTGGCATGAGGATGTACCCTGCAAATAGTCAGGGAAATCAGTCACAGACCTTAGAGAGTTTTGTCTATAAAGTGCCAGATTTCAGTGACTGATCTTTGCAGTGCAGTGGAAAAATAATTTTTAATCTTGTGTTTACCTGTGACTTGCACAGTCTGAGGTGTGGGGCTGCTCCCTTCAGCCACACACCAACACTTCTGAGCTGTGAGGGTCTCAGTGCAGCTCTGCAAACTGAGGGAGTAATACGGGATGAAAAATGGGTAATGAATAATGAAAAAATCCAAGCTTTAGGAATTAATGTTTCCTATTGAAATATATCTGCCCTGGACAGTTTTCTTTTGCTGATATTTCATCTTGACCGTACAAATGGTTACACTGTGCACATCCCTGTGCACTTTTACAGAGATTAAAAAGAATAAGATCTGGTTTCTAACATCCAAAAAGAATCTCAAAGGAGAGAATATGTATATTTAAGGGCACAATGGAAAATTTAATGCAGTTAAATCCTTGCTTTGACTTCTCAGGATTAACATTAATTTTGGAAATTCAGAGCAAAGGAAAATGATTGATCTTGCTAGTTTGCAAGGATTGTGCATGAACAGCTCTGTTAGGATCTGTCTTCCTGAAAAAGTATGTAGCGAAATTAACTTATTCTATAAAGATATATTTATAATAAACAAAAGGAAAGAGAAATGTTCCTGAAATACTTCAAGCAGACTTTCACCCATTTTAACTTGTCTCCAGTTCAGTGCAGCAGAAAATTATGCTGATTTGACTTTAATAATCTGTTTTGAAAAGAAAGCATAATTTAAAAACTCTTGCTTTTCAAAACCCCCCACTTTTATGCATTATTTGCACACTGAGTGCAATATTTTTAAATGAGCTTTGAGTAACTATGAAATGAAAGGGCTGGTAATTAATACTATTTATACTGCAGAATAACTCTGTAGAGCTCCTGAGGTTAAAGCAGAGCAGTAGAACCTGAATCCAGGTGGATGGGGTGGTGCAGCCAGAGCAGCTCTGACCCAGACCTTGGCCCTGCCCTTCCCTGAAACCCATGTTCTGTGGCTGTTTCTGTGCTCTAAGGCACAGGAATCCCTGTGAACGTGAGGATGTGGATTCTGGTCTGAAATACCCAGGTTTTGGTGCTCTCTGTCCTTAAAGCAGAGTAGGGTAGAACAGGCTATTTCAGCTGGAAGGGCCCTGCAATGATCATCTGCCTTTGGCTTCTGCAAGGCTGGGCTAAGAGCACATTAGAAAAACTTTCTTAAGACACTTCCAGTGTTTCCTGCCTGTTTCAGATGACAAAGGAAGGGGCTCTCTTGAAGGGTTTTGTTGTTTCCTCTGGTGACCTTGGCCAGCTGCAGGTGCAGGGCAGCACAATGAGAAATGCCTTCTACGTGCTTCCCTCACAGCTCCAGAGAGGCTGGCTGGGGGTGGGATGAGAAAGAACACTTTTCCAATCATCCCTGTGGGGTGGTATCACAGCCAGGGCTGCACAGAGCAAATCAGAGCAGAAGAGGTCTGAAATGTGAGCATTAAACTCGAGCACATTTAAAAATGGCAGAGGATGCTGTGAGTCAACAGCCTGGAATGTGCTCTTGGCTGGGGGATGCACTTTGGTGGCTCTTCCAGCTGGGTGTGGGGAGAAAATCCAGAGGTGTGGGCTGGGAGAGAGAGTTTCAGTGGAGTGCAAGTGAGCCTGGCTGCCTGGGATTTCACTGTCTGAAAGGTGCCCAACAAGGGACAGCTTTTCTGGTGCTAAAATAGAGGAGCACATCTGTGTGTTTGTTTCACAAGCACTCTCTGCCCGTCCCAGCAAAGATTTTCTGTCCTGTCTTACCTGGACGAAAAAAAAGTTATTGCTATTGTTACAAAAAGGAGATTTTTTTCCTCAGTCCCATTGAGACTAACAGGACAGGTACCCAATGGCTGCATTTGTGGTATGAAGTATTTAATACACTACAGGAAAGCTTGTAACAAAGTCAGATTTTTTATGATAAATCAATTTATTGGAGCAGACTTGATCTCTGATTATTACACACATGCAAATATAAACAGCTTTCACCAAGGTTGTAAACAACTGTTGTGCAAAAACTTGCACTTTACAATTATAATTATTATTATCAATAATAATAAAAACTTGGACATATACTTGTGCTTCTTTAGTGGTAATTGAACAGTGCAAGTGGCTTGAGTTATATATTTATTAATATTAATATTATTCTCTTTCTTTTTTTAATTACTACTACTAGCAGTATTAGTATTAATATTATTTTGATTTGACAGCCTGAAAATAGAGGAAAATGAAGAGCAACAGTAGCCACAGTCAGACTATTCAGTAAGGGCTGAATGCATCACAAATCAGGGCACTGAGAAATTCCAGGTTTTGTTTTGTCTTTCCAGAGCAAGAGACCAACAAGCCCATGACAAATTGAGCCTGCTCTGTCGTGTGCCCTGTTCGTACAGATGCACAAATAGAGTTTGCATCATAAATCAACCGTTTGTGGAACAAAAAGAATCCAGTGGTGGAACAATTTTTGTTCATTTTGCTGCTGCTGGAGGGTCAGAGAGTGTCTGTCTTCTGCAGAGGTTGTGTCTGTCAGCAGGATCACTGTGGCTGCATGCAGCTCTTGATAAGGTGTAGCCAAGAGCCTGGGGGGCTGCAGAGGTTCCTTGGCTGGTGCAATGTGACATGATGGTTTGAAGGGAATTGCTGGGATTAAACAGGTGGTGAAGGTTGGATGATTGCAGATACTCCTGTCGCAAAGCTGAGAATTTGTGTTTTCTCTTGCTGTTTGGGGATTCTCTTCTCACCCATGTAATTTTTCAGCCAGTGCACGGCATTTCCTCCTTTTTCCTGCACTCAACATCCTCCTGCAGCTCCTTCTGCAGCTCCTGAGATTTTACTCTTGCCCTGTTTCCCCCTGTGGCACCTCCAGATTGCTCTGTTCTGTAGAACTGTGCCCTCAAACCTCTGCAGAGCAGGGGGGAGCAGCCCCTGCCATGGGACCAGGGAATCTCCAGTGATTGAATCCAGCCTTCCTGCTTTCCTGACTTTCCCCAGCCCCAATAGATATGGCCTACTCAGTGCCAAAAACATTTCCTGATGGGATGTGCATGCCAAAAGCTTCCTGACTCGGTAATGTAAGGTCTGGTCCTGGTGCTCTGTGTTTCAGGGCTAAACCACCTCTTTTCAGCTGCACCTCATCTACAAAGGTGCAGGGCCAGAAATGATGGTGGGACCTGCTGGGACCATTGCTGAGGAAGTTTATTGTGATGTCCAGGATGGAACAGGGCCCTGTTGTGCTGAACATTGTGCAGATGAACTCTTCAGGCCAGCCTTGGCCTACAAAGTGCTCACTTCTCCACTCCTGCAAGGCATTGGAGACAATAGGGCAACATTTCTATCAATTTACCCTGCTGTAGCTTAATTATGTTTTAAACTTGTTTTTTTGCTAAATTCTGTGACTGAGTGCTGCTAAAAGGGTTGTCAAGCACTGGGACTGAGGAACTGGAGCTCAGCCTGGAGAAAAGGAGGCTCAGAGGGGACCTTGTGGCTCTGCACGAGTCCCTGACAGGAGGAGACAGCCGGGGGGGTTGGGCTCTGCTCCCAGGGAACAGGGACAGGAGCAGAGGGAACGGCCTCAGGCTGAGCCAGGGGAGGCTCAGCTTGGACAGCAGCAGGAATTTGTGCATGGAAAGGGTGGTCAGGCCTTGGCAGGGCCTGCCTAGGGAGGTTTGGAGTGCCCATGGCTGGAGGTGTCCAAGGAAGGCCTGGATGTGGCACTCAGAGCTCTGGGCTGGGGACAAGGTGGGGATGGGGCACAGCTGGGACTGGATGGGCTGGGAGGGTTCTCCAGCCTAAATAATTCTGGGATTCTGAACAGGCTCAGGCCAGAGCTGGAGCCCCCATCCCTGGAGGAATTAACAGCTCTGTGGATGTGGCTCTTGGGGACATGGTGGCCTTGGCAGTGCTGGGGGAATGGTTGGACTGGATGGCCTCAGGCCTTTTCCAGCCTAAACAATTCTATGATTCTGTGAAACAAATCTGTCTGTGAATAGCTTAAATGCTATTTCCTATTGATTTTCTTACTGATTTCCTGGTTTTTGTGGATCATATTTCTTCAAGGATGGCTTAGATTTTTCATTTTGGATCCTGATGTGCGACACAGAATTTTATGACAATACAACTTACTGTGTGCCCCATGGTGGGAAGAACCATCCCATTTCCTTTAATAGTATTGCTGGAATGAGTCAGGTAATCTGAATCCTGGCTTTACTCTTGGAGGTTGATATGACTTGGAAGGGTATCTTTTGAAAGTAGTAAGAACTACAATGGTGATTTTAAAGGCTTTTATTATCACTTAAAATCAACTGCTGCCTTCATTTTCTGCAAAGCAGAAGCTGACTTCTGGTTTTAATTGGATTGGTAACATTTTGCTGCGTGCTTTATGTAGTGTGAGCTGCTTTCTGTTGTATAAATGATGCAAACACACAAAGAACTTCATCAGCAGTCAGAGCAAGAAAAACACACTGGGGATGCTGCTGAGGTTGTTCAGTGCTGGCCTCCCCAGCCCCTCAGGGGAGTTGTGTGTTTTCTTGTGTCATGTGCTGCTACATCCATCCTCCTCTGCTAGTAGGGCTGTGCAGGGCCAAAGGATCTCTGGAACTTGGGAGAGCAAAGTGAGGAACACCCCAATTGCAGTTGGGAGTGGGGTTCTCTGCTCCCTGCTGGCCTCTCTGTCACTGTCACTGTCCAGCCCACAGTGACACTGGTTTGGCAATGTGGTGCTGGGCAGGTCCAGTGTCCCAGCTAGGATTTCCCATGGCATTGGTTGCATATGCTCACTTATTGGATTAATGATTATATGTCTTGTCCCCTCTCCTTTGTCACAAGAGGAGACTTTTATTGAACAGAAAATGACCAACTTATTTCTCTGCAGACATTCAGTGAAACCCACCTGTGGTGGTGAAGGGACACACACAGCCTGGGTGGCACCAATGCTCTCAGGCCTCAGGCACATTTTAAATAGAATAATAGGTGGGAAAGGGAACTTTTTTCCTATCTGAATGCAGTAGTTCTGGTATGTTTTGACCCATCTATGCTTCTGTTGAAAGGATTTCCGTTGTATAACAAAGCTTGGGGCAGGAAGCACATTGTGTTTGGACTTTTCTGAAAGAAGGTATAGACTGTGGTAGAATGGCAAACTTCTACCTTTATAGTGGGCTTTTCTCTTTTGGGATTATTGGGTGTTTTTTCCATGCCTCAGAAACTGGCTATTAGGGAAACAAAGCAAAATGCAAGGAAAGGGAGAAAACTGTTTTTCTGTGTTAGTGTAGCATTTTAATACTAATGCATTTCAGAAACAGGAGGTCTTGGAGGAGATCCAAGATACCCTTTGCTGTGTATATCAGCTTCCTCCAACAGATAAGGGTTGTATGTCCCCTTGCCTGTATCTGAAGCCCTCTCTGAGGAGCTGTTGCCTCAAGATATGGTAATCACCCTGTGTGCTAATAGGACTTCAGTGGGCACTCCCCTTCTGCCTGGTTAGTGTCTCCTCTGTGACTGTGACAACTGTCTGTCTTCATTGCTGTATTTAATGACAGCTTAAAAATCATCAGCATTGCCCATTAAAATCGGTGATGGTAAATTAAATAACAGATTATGTAGGTTAGTGATACATGAAAATCAACAGCAGCAGAAAGATTTCATCTCTAGGGCTTAACTTTTTTTTCTATGCCAGTAGTTCAACGATGCATTTAGGTCTGAATTCAAAATGTATTCTGTGATCTTGTTGGGTATTAACAACCTGATTTCTAAACAGTGGGTTTATTTATGTGCACACAGTGCAGTAGTGACTACCCCTAGAGATTAAAACCCTGTGCCCTGGGCTTTGTGACCTGTCCCAAACTCACAGCTGGACTTACAAGGGACAAATCTTAAATGACCAGGGCATTTCTAGTGATAATGTCTTTCTGTTCTGTGCAAAGGCAGAACCTGTTATTAATTTAATCTGATTTTAAAAGGAGATTTACTCAGTTTTCACATTTACTCCATCTTGGGAGTAGCTTTGTTATTTGATGTGTGTTTTTTACATCTTTATTCCTTTTGGTTGTGACGTGAAAAGTAAATGGTGAGATGTATCTTATAAAGATGTGCACAACTCTGGTTGCAAAGAAAGCTGGTCTTGTTTTCTAAAAGATCTTCTTTGGCAGTAATTTAGGAGAGCCAAGAGGATGAGCGTAGATACAGAGAGTATATATGGAAAAAAGTAATTTTCTATTAAAAGTGATGTGAAAAACGGTTGCAGTAGTTTCTGTCTGTGGTGTTGTGCTCATTGTGTAGACAACACCAATCCAATCCAGGCTGGCTGTGGACCAGTTTTCTTTCCTGACGCCTTCCCTCAGCAAAGATGAAAGAAAACTTTGAAATTTTTGGGACATATTCCAGATTAATATGAGTAAATCTTAACGCAGGATAACAACTGGAACATCAGTTGAGATTCCAGAGATTTTGAGAGGGAGGTGCAATGAACTGCTTGACACAAAGTTTTGGGTTTGATAAGAGAGTTTTTTGTGCATTTCTCTGGGCTCTTCCCCAGTCCTACCCCAGGCCTGCTTTCAGCACAGTTTTTCCCTTTCACACATGCTGTTTTGTGCTGAACAGCTTTCATTCCAGTACTTAAAAAATGTACCCCACCTAGTGTGATGAATGAACCAGCTTTAAAGAACAGGAGGAAAAACACATTGAATCCATCACCGGGCAGAATCTCCTGGGAAGCAGGAGTTCAGGAAGGATGCAAGAATGTGACCTGAAAGCCAAAGTAATCCTAAACACACTTTTTTAATCTCGAAAGGATAACATTTAAGGTTGCTTGGTGGATGGTTATCTGTGGCCAGAGGCTACTGAATTTTTGAGCAGTGACCATGGAAGTTGTTACTGGGGGAGGTCAGTACTAGAGACTGAAACCAGAACTGCAGCTTCAGTCCTGAAAGCTTCCCCAGAGCACACAGCCTAAAGCAGATCATGGTAAACCCTGTGTTTTCATGGATAATCTTTAGAGAGTTTCTAATCTGAATGATTAAATGGCCGGGAATGTTTGTAATGGAGTGAGGAGCTTTTCCCTTGTTCTGGGAGCCTGGAGAGCAATGCCCAGTGCCCCAGCAAAAAGGGGTTTCAAGCACATGAGCCATGTGGCATCTGCCAAACCTGCACTGGTGACCTTTTCAATGAATTAAGGGACAACAGGGCACGTGGAACTCGATCTGTTGCCTTTCCATGGAAAGGAGTCTGCTTGGGCAATTGGAGTTTTCCTTGGTGAACTAAGAGAGCTTGGGGCTGACATCCCTGAAACATCCAGAAGCTCAGTTGCAATTCAGGCATCACACTGTGGCAAATAAATTTGTACCTTTGCCCAACATTAGGCTTGATTAGTGTGAAAAGAAGAAAGCATGTTACAGTACAAAATGTTGTGTAGTCAGAATGATATTTAAAAAAATTAAAATAGTCCATCAGGAGGTATCCCAGTAAAACCTGGAAAATGGCATCATGTTTTACCCTTGCTAGAGCCACGTTCTGGTAGCCTGACTAATTCTGAGCAGCCTCATTACAGGTCCCATGTAGCTATGACTGTTTAGGAACCTCAAGAAAGTAATTTTCCATCTGAGAAATTACATGGCCTGGCCCCAAAATGCTCTTTGCTGGTGTTAACATAAAGCTCTGATGGTCTGGATTGGTGACTGCCAAATCACTGTAGCTCTGTCATCTTTACTGATGGATTTACTATTAATGTGACAGTTAAATGACACATTAAATACTATAGCCATTATTTCATCTTTTAAAATATAGTCTGGCTTATTAAGGGTAATTTTACTGCAGCCAGACTTGTGTAACACATGATGCCAATATATATGGCTCTACTGCAGGTGAAACAGGACTCTTAGTGAGGTCAAGATGTATAAAGTTTAGCTAGCTGTCAGTTTTTATGGATCTGCTCTGAAATACTCATGCCCCAGGAAAGGCAGCCCTTCAAGAGAGAAGAGAATTTACTGCTTTTAAAAATCTGTTATCAGAATATGGCAATGCTATCCTTAATACTGGGGTCTTGAGAATTTGAAAATGAAAATGTGGTGGGTTTGCAAGGGTATGAACAGAGTTAAATTGCTGGTAGGAAATCAAATGGAGATAATAGGACATTTATTCCCAGAAATAATAACAAACCCCACAACAACAGTGCTGCTAAAGAAACACTTTTGCAGAGGAAAGAGGATAGTTGTTATCACAGATGTTATTTCAGTTCTAAGAAGGAATAAGTACATCTCAAACCCATCAAATTTTGTGTAGTTTGGTGTGACAACTCTGACATTAATTCTTGGCCTCTTCTAGCGATGTCACCACTGTAACTCCTAAACACATGTAAATACACCAAGAGCTTATGTCTCACAACACAATAAAGAAGTAGATAGATAGTAACAGTCTTGAAATTTCCATTTGGGCTGAGAACAGCTCAGTATTGACCACAAAGGGGCTCGGGGGGACCAGAGTGAAAAACCAGAGAATGAGGTATTTTAATGCTTCTGAAAGAGCCTGAATTTGTTTGTTTGGTTGAGATTAAGGAAATCAAGTAAGTCCAGACCTCTGTGCCTAAAAGGAAAATTAAATTAAAGAAAGAAATTAATATGATGAAAATGTTTTTCTGAAGTGAATTCCATGACAAAAATTAGAAAAGCTGTAGTCGCTTATGTCTTTAAGAAACCAAGTACACATTTTGTGCAATGGCTCTTTGCCTCAATCAGTTATTCCATTTTGAGGTCAGGCTGCTTTTACATTATCATCACCTCTAAAACATAATGTGAAATACAGACAGTCATAAATTGCCTCTTGTAGCACGAGAAATAAAAATGTAATGGATTCCTGTTGGATTATGAACGGCTGTGCTAGGAAGACCTTCATAATTTTGTGGCTTTACCACATATGAATTATAGGCATGATCTCTCACCAGCAGGATGCATATAAATATCTGTAATGATTGTGCATTCATTTATGTGTTCTCCATTATGCTTGTAATGTGTCCGAGGGTAGGAATTATGGCCTGTAGCTGACAGCAGAGTTCAGCAGGAAAATATTCCTGATGTTTGTGCCACAGTGACTTGTGCTGGAAGGAGAAGCCCTTCAATGACATCTTGCCCCCTCTTTGGAGGGCTACCCTGCCCTAAAGGGGCTGTGGGCATGGGCAGTGACCCTGCTGCTGTGCCCAGGGGAAGGGGCAGCTGTGGGGATCAGTGAGCAGGCAGCACTCATTGATCTGCTGACCCCACCACTGCCAACAGCTTAAGGATGTTTAAAGGACCTGGTGACACTTCCCACCACTTTGGCTTTTCCATTTGGGTTTCATGGCTTTTAGGCAGAAGCAAGTGATTACTGAGTCTGAAAAGTGATAAATTAACAAAATTAAAAGTTTTCCCAAGCAAAAGCTTGTCCCCCCTGCTCTCTCTGGGCTGTTCGTAGTTCACTCTTTGCTGGGAGCTGATGCCCAGGGAGCACTAGCAGGGCTTTGCTGGGGCTCACACTGTCCCTGTGGGCAGCTCCAGGCTGCTGAAGCATTTCAGTGGACCTGGGGAGAAGATTTGTGGTGTTTATGAGCTTGTCAGTGCTTTGGGATGTCACCTGGTGTAATTCAGGCATGGCAGTGTCCCTGTAGCTGTCAGTGCTAACAGAGACCACCAAAATTTTACACAGCTGGAGCCTCTCCACATCATAATTTTGACACATCCCATTGCTCCTCTTATGACCTAATTTAGGGAAGATATGATTGCCTCTCCTGTGCTTCCTGCATGTGGAAGCTCAACCATTCCTGCCATGTGTGCTACAACTGCTGAGCAAAATACAGGAGCCTCCTCTTTGCTTTTCCCCCTTTCTCTGTGCATCTCTCATTATCACCAGGTTTGGGTATTTTATCTGTGTTACCTCAAGAGGAGACAACACTGAACAAAGAGTATTAGAAACAATTTCTTAAAAGTGCCCCATCTAACAAAAGATATCCCCTCCAAAGAGAGGCAGGAAATGGGGCTCCGGCCATGCCTGGGTTTGCCTGGGATCTTCCTCCCTGGCTGCAGGCCCAGCTTCTCCCCTGCTGGCTGCTGAGTTCTGACAGTTCTTTCTGCTCCAAATGGACCAAACCTTTTCTGCAAGATGACAAGGGGAGTTTCTGGGCCCAACACCACAGGACCATGGGGTTTTCAGCTTGACTCCTGCTCTTGTTTAGTAAGCTTCCCTTTAATGGCCTCAGTATTTCTGGAGCCATTGAGAGATCCGGTTAAATGACAGTAAAGAATGTGTTGTATTTTCAGTCCACTAAAGGTTTGTTCCAATATGGAAATCTTGAATTAATCTAGTTGTAAGCACATAGAAGTGTTCCTATTGGGCCTACAAGAGCCATGGAACAAAAGGATGTGGGGTGGGCAATGCTGGTCTGGAAACTCAAGACAACCTGGGACTCTCTCAAATGGGGGCTGCTGTTTTATTCCAAGTTCTTTGTCCAGCCTCCACTGTCTGAGGATTTATTTTAATGCAGTTACCCAAGGAGTTATTTAAAAGCACTTTCTGTTGCAAATCTCCCTGAAAAGATTCTGCAAGTGCTACACTTAATTATTTCAAAGAATGGAAATGACCTTTAATATGTTCTCCTGCATTAACCTTCTTGCCTGTAGTAAATAAGATGGTGTAAAGTATCATTTTCATGTACTAGGCATTGCATTAAGCAAAGAGATAAATGAATATTTCTGCAGGTTGTACTATATAAGCCTGTTACAGAAGGTTGCTGCTCTAGTAATCTAGATAATGCTTTTTCCTTACTTTTTGCACGTTATTGGCAATTGTTTGGATCATATACACTGCATGTCCTCCTCAGCTAAGATGGGCAATCATTTATTGCTGCTACTGACAATAAAAATTATTGTCAGGGTTTAATGGGAGGGATTGTGAACCACAATTTGATTGTAACTCTGATTTTTTTTTTTTAAAGAAATATGCTGCTGTTATTTTGACTCTTGGACAAAATATGACTTTTTATATTTGAGATCAAGTATAATCTTAGTTTTAGAGAAAGAGGTATAAAGGGGTTTTTAAACTGTTTTCTCCGAAGTCAATTCCATCCCAACAATTTCTCCATTTGAATTCCCAACCATTACAAGTCCTGCTGTTTCCACAGACTGACATTTCTCTTCTTCACTGGAGAGAACCATAACCCTCAACTCATTTAGCAAGTTTAATTCATGTCATTACTCAGACCTTCTTTAAAAAGTATAGAAATGCTTTAATGCTTCATTTTTTTTTCCCGCCTGGAATGATTATTGTTTATATTACAGCTGAGACCTGAAGACAGGTTTGGAAAGCTGTCCCTGTCCCTGGGGATGGGTGGGCACAAAAGATATGGGGCACAGGCTCCTGCTGAGCTCTCCAGGATGGCTGTGTCTGCTCCCTGGAACCTGCCCAGTTCCCTGGAACCTGTCCATTTGCCTGGATTCTGCCCAGTTCCCTGCAAGCTGCCCAGGTCCCTGGAATGGCACAGGACAGCACACAGGGACCTGGGCTGTGCCATGTTCAGGGGTGAACCTGTGAGTGCAGGGATAAAGCAGCTGCAGTTTTCAGCTTAAAACCCAGGAGCTGTGGGTAAAATGGGCTGGCCACAGGCTCATCAGTCACTGTCAGTTTTTAAAAAAGTCTGTGGTTGTACAGCCCTCCCTCCCTCCCTCCCTCCCTCCCTCCACCCATCCACCCACCCATCCATCCACCCATCCATCCATCCATCCATCCATCCATCCATCCATCCATCCATCCATCCATCCACCCACCCA
>JANPWX010000046.1:474208-583641 GCA_024734555.1 Trochalopteron elliotii
AAAAACCCAGCCCAAAACCCAACAAAATAATCATGCACCTTAGAAGTAAGATAAACCTCCATGTAAACAAATACTTTCTGAAACCTCTGCTAAGTGTTACCAAGTTAAAAATTGAGAAATAAAGCAGTCAATGTTGTAATCTTGATTGCAAAATTATGTAGTCCTTGCTGGTTTAAATGCTGGGGACTTGCTGTCTACCTTGCATTTTGGAGATGAAAGATTCACTTCTTTCCTTTTCTCTCCAGCTTTCAAGGAAGTTCATAATTTCTTTAAAACTTTGCTGCTTCCTTTTTTATGCTCCTCAAAATAAAGCATAGCTTTCAGCTGGTAGAAATACTGAGAGAAAATCAGATATAATTTTGTTTTTAGAAGAAATTGAGGTAATGCTTATTAATTTTGAGCCTTTAAGAGTTTTTGGATAATTTGCTCACCAGAATTTCATAGCTGAGTATCTGAAAGGGATGGTAACATTTCTATGTGGGCAATCAGATTATGAATTTGAATGACTATTTCAGCACTTTTCAAAGTAGCCTTGCATTGTATCAGGTTGCACATACTGCAAATAAATTGTCAGAAAGTGAGCAGAAGTATTGTTCTCGTTGGACATGGGATGTGGAGACCTGTTCTAGTTCAGTAATTTGCATTTTATTTCTTACAAGATCTAAGCTGTTTTAACTGTATTTAGCCCCTGGAGTTTGTCTTGATCTGTTTAAGCACTCCAGGAATGTCAGGGTGATGTTCTGCCTGCAGGTAAAATATCTGGAGTTGATCTACTGTCCCCATTGTAAGGAATATCTTCAGTTTGTTCTGCCCAGTAACCCTGAACAAAAGCAGAGCAGCTCAGTGTGACATCTTTGTGTTCTCATCAGGACCTCATGGTCTTTCTTCTCCAGGCAGCACTGAAAACACCTCACTCTCACCATCCTCTGTGTACTTCTTAAATATGTCACAGCTTTACTTTGAGAGAAGGAATCAGGGACAATTTTCCTTGAATTTGCCTCAGGCCTTTTTCCAATTAGAAAATCGAGATGGGGTAAGGATTTAATCTGGGTGCTAAATCAAAAGCAGTTTGTACCTCGAAGTTGTGCAAGGGGAGAAACAAAGCACCTGTCTAACTCAGAGTGAAGGAGGCACTGAAAATCTCCAGAGCAGGATGAGCAGGAGGAATGGCCTTGTTTCCCTAAGTAACTCACTGGGAAAGGCTTCAGTTGTGATTGATGAGAGGCCTGAGGAGCACTAACAGGATCAGTCAGCTGGCATTTTGTGATGCTGAGAGCAGTTGCTGAGACAGCCCAGGAGCACACCCCGGGGAGGCTGGCTCTGGGTGGAAGTGTGCTTTCATCCCATATAATTCAGTCATGGCCTTGGTCCTTTCAGTTCAGAGCCCTGAAAAGAAACACTTTGTGCTTCCCCCATCGATGCTCACGTTGGTGCAAATGGCATGAGACACTGGGAGTGAAACAAGAGAGCAGAGTTTGCCACTCCTTTGAAAAAGGACCCCTTAACCTGCCCTCTGAGCTTCATTTAGCAGAGAATTCCTTAAAGAACTATCCAGAATGTGCCAGAAAGAAGAAAAGTAACAACCAAGACCTGATCTGCTCGTCTGCAGAAGCAATTTAATTACACTTTTGTTTATGTAATTTCCTTCTTCCTCCCCTCCTGTCAGATCCCGTTCTCATCAAGAGATGTCTGACAAGGAAAAGATATGAATAGGATACAGCTGAAAGCTTCTGAGCTCTTGGGATTTGGTAGGGAATGCAGACTCTGCTCCAAAGCCTCCTGATATCCTTGCTGCTGGACTTCCCTCCAGCTCTTTGGGAGGAGGGAGGGAAGGTGCTCAGGAGGGCACAACCAGGGCAAAGGCAGTGAGTGAGCCTGGCTGCACTGCAGGGAGGCTCCCACACTTCCCTGTGTTCTCCAAGAGAGGGGCAGCAAGCCCAGGGCAGATAAATCTGCCCATTTTTAGAGATTCCCTGGCCAATGAAACATAATTCCTGCTTGCTCTGCCACTGCTGGCTGGTGAAGAAAGTGGCCACAGCTCAGGGCAGTAGAAATTTCCCCTTGGGCCAGATCCAGCTGTGACTCCCTGAGAAAAAGAGACCTCCCAAACTGCCCTGATCTTGGATTGCAGGGTTACCAGAGGGTTGCTCAAGGTAAATGAACTTCATAATTTGATAACTGCTTTAATTAGTTTTCTAATTGTGCTTATACATCCTTTTCCCCTATTCCTAAAACAATGAAGATGTTTCTGTGCCCAGGATGTGATGCTAAGGTGGGGAAAGGATGTGGTATTTGGACACATGTTCTGCTTCTCACTTGCCCAAATCCTATTTGCTTTTCTTCCCTTTCAAACAAGCCCGTTCTCTGGCTGGTTGTACCCAGGCACAGCCTTTGCTCCTCCCCTGTCTGAAGCCAAAGCACTGCTCAGGTAGTCCTGGTTTTCCTGTTGCAGTTACTTAGGTCACCTGCAAAGCCTGATAGAGTCTCCAGCTCTGATCATTAACAACCTTCCCTCCTCACATCATCTACACTGTTTTCCTGGCTCTTTATCCAATCCATATTTATTCTCAATGGCCATGAACTTTACTTATAAAGTGATCTCAAAATCAGGCAGGTTACCATGAAAACTAAAGCTGTTTTTATCTGTCTCCTCACTCCTCAGCACTTGCTTTCTCTTCAAGTAAAAAAGGTATCCTGGAAAAAGTAAAAGAGTGTCCTGACCTTAAGTAAAATATTAGTGAAAATTTGTAGTTAGCCTGGGCAAAATGAGCTCGTTCTTCCTTCAGGGATCTTCCCAGAAACAGCAGAAGTGTTGAGCTTGAAACACTCACATCAAGTATGTCCCTTTGAAGAGCCACAACTGGTTAAGATTTGTCAAGGTTTCCACTGCAGCTGATGCTCTGCATTTCCAAGTGTCCCCATGGACGGGCTCTGCCTTGGCTGTGGCTGAAGGATTCTCCCCAGGCTCAGGATCTCTGTGTGCTCCTGTCCCTCTGTGGCTCAGCAGAGCTGTTTTGCTGTGTTCATGTGTCAGCTCTGGCAGCTAGATGTGTTTCTGTTTGCCAGCTAGGCACTGCTATCCTTCTGCAGTGTATTTAAATTCTGTGTGCCAAGGAGCACAAAGGAAATCTGTTGATAGGTTTGTTAATTGTTGGTACATAATGGTATCTTTTGGAGAACAGCACCTGGCCAGGCTGGAATGTGCTGCCAGTTGGCACTTTGGGGATACCTTAAAGTCAGGACAAAAGCTCTCTGTGATGCAGCTGTTCACAGCACTCTCTGTGCAGGGCACAGAAGAGGCTCTCTGCAGCATCTGAAGGGCAAACAAAGGGGAAGGAGCCTTGATTGGTGAGCCTTGAGTGTATTACATAGGGATCAGAGGAGATAAAGCACAGGCTAGTGCCCTGTTTGTGAAATAAAGGTTCCAATTACACAAGGTGCTGCTGCATCTGTGCCTCCCTGACAACTGTGAGGAGAATGAACACCACAGCTCCTGTTACATTAAGATATTAATAATTAATTCTTCCTTGGAATTCCACATGCTTAGACACTGTACAGAAGACTGGTTTGGGTAAAGCTGAAATTGTAGTGCCACCTTTCCCTCCTAATTTTCAAAGGACACAAGTATTCAGAGCCCAAGGGTCTGTCTCCAGTGATGGGTGCAGAAAGATCCAACAGACTCAGGGACAGAGAGTGACAGGAGGGCCAGCTGGGGAATGGGTGTGGGACCCTCCTGAGCCAGTGTGGGCTGCTTGGCTCTTGCTGGGGACATGCAAGGGACACTAAAGCTGCTGATGGGGCAGCAGTTCCTGCCTGACAGCTGGGGCTGGTACCTTGGGCTGAAGCTCACCTGAGGAGCTCTGTAGCTTGGCTGCTCCCTTGTGCCATTCCCCCGTGGAATTTCCTGAGCAAAAAGGGAATCTGGACCTGGGTTGTTGCTTTGAGGAAGAGCATCCAAGGCTCCGTGTCTCTGAGGATTGTTTTGGGAAATGAGCTGCACCTAAAAGAAAATATTTCTTCAGCTGAGATGGGGGTTAACACAGGCCTCTGAGGTGCTGGCTGGGATCAGTGGGATGGAAGGCTTGGCCTGGCAGCCTGATTGTCCCAGGGCAGGAGTGTGAGCTGAGTGTGGGCTGAGCCCCCTCCCATCTCTACTCCTGCCCTTGGTGTGAGCTGGGACCTGAACTGGGACCTGCTGCTGGCCCTTCCCAGCCCAAAGTGAACGTGGGGCTGCTGCGTGTCCCTCACCACGGCTCCTGCACACCCCAAAGTGAACATGGGGCTGCTGGGTGTCCCTCACCACGGCTCCTGCACACCCCAATGTGGGGCTGGTGGGCTCCCCCACCACAGCTCCTGCACACCCCAAAGTGAACATGGGGCTGCTGGGTGTCCCCACCACGGCTCCTGCACACCCCAGCATGCCCCAGCCACGTGTTACCTGCAGTGCTGGATGGAGGTGGAGCAGAGCCAGGGGTGGCTGCTGCCTGCTGCATGGAGAGCAGCTCTCTCATTTCACTGCCAGCCCAGCCCAGCAGAGCCTGCCTGGCTTTGAGGAATGCCTTTATTAGTGGGCTGTGATCTGTCAGCAAATTAGGCCATGCCAAATGTGTCTGCAGCCTCCTGCTGTGAGGAGGATGCTCCTCAGATCCTCAAGCACACCTTGGAGATGTTTGCACATTACAGAGTGTTTGCAGTCTATTTGTCCTGCCTTTGATCATGTCCTTGCAGAGTGTATTCTACTTGCATGCCCTTCCCTCTCTCAACATTGATCCTTTTTATAGTCTTTTATAACAACTTGGGTTTCAATTCTCTTACAGCTCTCTAATTAGTGTTCTTTCTTTCCACTGCTAAGGCAAAGCCTGGGTCTATTGTAAGGGCTGATATTGTGGCTCAACACACACTACCTGAAACGTGGATGTGAGCATTGTATGGTGCATTATATGTACTGCTTGTCAAATTTGGCATTTTAAGCATGGTTATGGGGGGTGCAGCAATACAATAAAAGGGATATCTGGAAGGCATATTTTTGATGCCTCAGATTTCAATCACACAAACTGAATTTGCTTATTTGTCATAGCAGGGGATAAAATTAGACTTGATGCTAAACTATAAATGAAGGGAAAAAATGGAATTTTAGGTTAGGGGTAACCCCCCAGCTGGCACAAATCTATTGGCCTGTGTGGGGTTTGCTCTGCTGGCTGTGCCACAGTGAAGGTGTGATATGCCCATGGCACTGTCACAAGCCATGTCTCTGCATTTTTGGGCACACCTCCTGCCTGGGCTGGCTCCCGTGCCTGCTGCCAGCAGCAGAGTGGCCGTGTGCTGTGCTTGCCAGAGATTTACAATGAATACACCAAATATCTCCCCTCAAGCTGTGCTAGGAGACTGTGTGTGTTTAGACACATGCTGGATAACAGCACAGCATCCCATGCATGCTTCCAAGTTCTGCAAAATACCCCCTCAGCTTCCATTTCTTTTCCTGGAGAAGTTACCAGATGCTTCGTTATTGTTTTGCAAAGCAGGCTGCATATTACCCATATGTTTTCCCCCTTGTTTTTCAGGAGACAAACTAAACGTTAGTGCCTGTTTCAAGTACCCATCAAATATTTTAGATAGGTTGGGAGTGAAGAAAAAGGGCTTTTCAGGGCATGGAGCAGGCAGAAAATCTGTGCGGTGGGGCATCCTGGCCGTGGCAGGCTGGAGTGGGGCTCCTGGGTGGCACAGGCTTGAAGGGAAAGGATTAATAACCTTCATTCTCTTGCAAGAAAGGGAATATTTCAGGGTGGTAGCCAAGCCTCCTGGCAGGAGGTTTTTGATCCTTTAATCTCCTTTTTGAAGAAAAGGAGATGAGTTTCTTCCACTGGGTCTGGGAGAGTTGTCAGCAGCCAGAGGTGGTGCAGGAGCAAGGGGGAGGCTGGGGCAGGCTGGAGGTCTTAAAGCCAGGCAAAAAAGGGAGAGGGGCTGTTCTCTGGGGCTGCTGGAGCACAGGGGGATTGAGCTGAATGACACTTAATTACAGGTCTCTGCTTTATGTTCTGCTGCTTGACAGAGGCCCCTTTAAGGGCAGAAAGCTGTAGCTGCACATCCTGCAAAAATGGGAATTCTGGGAGGAAGGCACCATTCAGATAGTGCAGCTGTTCAGGTGTGTTTAGGTCTACCCAGAAAACAAAGATGTGTCTGAAAGTGAATGTTTATAAATGAAGTACATATCCCAGAGTAAATATTAGTCAGAACCAGGGGATAGAGTCCTGTGAACAGTGCCTTACTTCCCAAGTATTCCCTTAGGTGCTGGGGCAGCTGTGCTGATATTTAGGGGTCTGAAGGAATTGGGATGGAAACTGGCAGATACTCATGTTTTGCTTTGTTGAGTTTTCAGGAAGAAATTACTGTTTCAAAGTTTCTGATAAATAGTTTGCTGTGTAAAACTCAGTCAAATGGTGCATAACTCAAAATAGTGTAATTTCTACACTATTTCATCTTGATTTTGTAAATGGCTTTTTGTTAAACTGCTTTGGGGAAGGAGGACAACTTTGCCATTTTTTAATATGTCTTTTTGCACCTCTTTATCTCATGCAATGCTGTAATAAAAAGTTTGCCTAGCAACCAGTGGATCCACTAAGGATTATGGAAAAACTTATTAATGTCACTTATTGACACAGCCTTGACAATTCAGTTGTCAAAAGGTTGACACTTCAATGGGTGGTGAGTGCAAGAGATTATTCATAGTGTAATTTCTGACGTGTATCATGTCAGAGTGGAAATAGCAATTGCTTAGGAGCAGAATCTTGGCTGCTCTGAGATCAGCTGAAGGGCCCAGAGGGAAGCAGAGGCCACAGGTTGGCTGTAGGTACTTAAAGTCCCTGATTTGCTGTCAAGGGAGAGAAGGGCTCATCCAGAGCGGGGTTTCATTGCAGAAAAGACTGTTCCAGGAGAAAGCTGGAGGTGTTCCTGATACCTCACAGGGATCTATAGTTGGGAGGGAAAAGGTCTGTGATCTGGTGGCTTCTCTGCCTTCAGAAGCTTCCAGACATTTCTGTTTGCAGCACGATTAAGAAAGGAATGAGCTTTCTCCAGAATACTCCCTTAGCAATGCTCTATGACTTTGGCTCCAGCTGTCTGTGCTATTTTACTCTAAAGTGCCATAGATTTTTATTGCACTTGAACTCTACCACTACCTACTGCTTTGCAGATGGCAGCACAACCATCTGTGTGAAGTCACCCCTGCTTTGGTCCCAGGCACACTCAGTGTCCCCGTGGAAGGTGAGCTCTGGTGTCACTCCATGGCCACAGCTGCTTTTCCACTGGCAGGAACTGCTGTGGTTGGCACTGTGCATCTGTGACCTCCCTCCTGTACCTGCTGGAAAAAGGCTCCTGCTCCAGCTGGACACAAATGAGACAGAAATATGAAAATGAGGAGCTGTGCTCTGGCACTGAATTTCTGGGAGCAGGAGCTGTGAGCAGAATGCAGCTCTCAGGAGGTGTCCCCATCACTGAGGCTGTGCTTCTGCTCTCTGGGGGGGATAAAGCTGATGGAAATTCTGGCTGCTCAGACTGGAGGGCTCTGCTCTGCCTCTCTTGCCTGGGGCAGGTTTGCAGTTGGAGCTGTGATAATGCCCTGGCAGTTTTATTGTGGTGTTCCTGCCCAGCCATGCCTGTTCCCTGCTCTGGTTACTGGAGCCTTTGGCAGCCCAGCCCTGGGCTCAGCTGTGGGTTCACCAGGGCCAGCAGAGCCCAAACCAGCAGTGCTGGGCTCCCTGTGTGTGTCTGTGGGTCAAGGGGCTCAGGACTGGCCTCAGCACTCCTGTGTCAGTCACCCTCTGAGCCTGGTCTGCTCCTCTTCTGGAGGCCAATGCTGATCAGCCATGACTTGGAGAATTAAATGTGAAAATAGATCTTTGTGGTGGCTGTGCTGGGCAGGTCTGCAAGGGAAGTTGCACACGTGCCAGGACAGTGCACACACCATAAATCTCTGCCCTGCATTGCATATAAAATAAGCAATTTAATTACTAGCTACTAAGACTTTACAAGCAAGTGAATCTGATTCACCCACATCATAACTTGCTTGAAAATAATGCCTGTACTTCAACAGATGAGCATATAAATGAAAATGTTAAAAATAAAATACTTTATTTCATCCTTAATTTGTGGTGGTTCAAGGCAATAACTGTCATAGGCAAATTAATATGCTTTATTAGGAAATCAACATGTTGGAGATGTAGCCTAATCTGTTCTGCAAGGGAATCATGCCAGCATGTAATGACAATACATAATGTATACAATTCCTATTGACTTTTTTCTGCTTAGCAGCTTGAACGAGTAGTAGCTTCTAAACTGGTGAGTGCAGAAGTCTTGCAGAACTCCTGAAGTCTTTTAATCTAAGAGACAGCAGGTTGGAAAACATAGAAGTGCTAAAGCATAGTAACAATTTTTAGCTGAACAGGAAAATGCCATGGGGATGTTAATTATTAAATATGCTGAAAGTGTTATTTACATGACATTTATTATTTACATTATTTATTATTTACATTTACTGCTCATGAATTTCTTCTATGTGTATACAAGACACCTCTCAGTGGCTCACAAGTCAGGAGATCCTGGTTCTTCCCAATAATCCACAGCTTGTTAGGCCTTCAAACATTGCACAATAAACACAGGAAGCTCCATTTCACAAATAACTAAGTGTGCAATAGTCAATTAATGCTGTGGTCCTGCTCTGCAGTCCATGGATCTCTTCTGTGTAATGCTGTGGCACGATGCTTTAAGGTCTTGTTTTGCATGTGTATTTAAAAAAATGCTACTCCTGATTGCTGCTCTGCACAGTTGAAATAGCTTTCTTAACTAAAGGTGGAGAAAATTGATTAGAACAGCTAGACTGTGGTTAAAGAAATAGTCATAAGTTCCCTGTTAATCGATGAAGAATTCTGTATAGCAGTAATGAATTCCAATATTTTTCCCTCTATTTAAAGTGTCTGGCAACTGGCCAGAGGTACTGAGGCTATGGGTTAGAGTCTGTTTTGGAAACAGCAAACAGGATTTTAACTGCATGATACCAATTGACTTCCAGCATTTACAAAAAAAAATGGATTTATGGCCTCAGCTCTGAGGGAATTAGTAATACCTCTACTCTCTCAGTGCTCTCACTGTGGATTTGCAGTGTTGGCTGGGTTTGATCACTGGCCTTCTGCAGGAGGGGTAGGTGGGGGATAAAAAGCAAAGCAGGCAATAGTTGCCTCCCCCAGAGGTGTTTATGAGCTCCTGAAAGGGGCAGTGCAATTCCCTGTGCTGAGGCTGAGGATACCTGTGTCACTCCTTGATAAAGATGTGTCTGTGCACTTTGTCTGGCAGGGCCTGGAGTGTCTTCTGTGGAAAACCTCCTGGAAAGCAAGGCAAGAATCAAATATTTCCCTGCGTTTTGTGCTTGTGTGTACATAAGTAGGGGTAAAAAGGCAGCACTCTGCCATTTGGACAGCAAATGTCCCATTTCCCACCTGCTCTAGGCTGCCACTGCCTGACATCTCACAGTCCTGTCCCTGACCCATGGGAGTGCCTGGCTCACGTTGTACAGCAAATTGCAATTTTTCTGTGGTTTTCTATGGCCATTCTTACATTTCTTTGGGCCTGTTTGGTGAGCCCACCAGTGCCTGGCTGGGGTTTTGTGGCAGTCACAACCCCCCCTCTGCTGGCCACGAGTCCCCAGCAGTGACACCCCCGGGACTGTGGGGCTGCTGTGGCTCCTGGGCTGTCCCTCCCTCCATGGGGACTGCTTTGCTTTGCTTGGTACTCCAAACAAATTTTACTTTTAAGAGGCAAAGTAATTTGAACCTCAAGGGAAAATTACCCACTGTGTTTGAGCTTTTTTTCCCCCCTTTTTTATTTTTTTTTTAATATTCTGGTTGGAGCTGATAGAGCATGAAGGAAAAATAAAACAACTCAGAAGGAAAGGCAGTGTCAGATGCTATGAGAAGTTAGTTCACCCATCTGAACATCTGTCTGCTGTGCACCCCAAATCTCCTGAGGTGACAGCTCTGGGGAGTGGAAACACCCCAAATGTCCTCGTCCACCCCCTTGCTCTTCCCCCTCTGCCTGGTAGTACACAGCAAAAACTGGGCAAGGGAAGAGCACTGGAATCAGCCTCACAAAATCCTCCTGCTCCTTTGGTCTGCTTTTCAGTGGAAGGAAATATCTGCATTTCAGAAGGAAATGGAGGAGACTCATCTCTTTTTGTGTGGCCAAGTGGAGCTGCAGAATTTTGCAGAGCTCTTTGATGAAGAAAGAGTGCAAGACAGCCATCTGGTCCCTGCCCATCAGCATTCACAGCCCTCCCAGCAATTTGCATTCCTCGTTTGCTGCCGAGTGAGTGCTGTTTCCCAGACACAGGGGAGTCTAGAGAGACTTGTGAAGAGACCATTTTATTCCTTGTGATACCATTTATTAGGGAGATAATTAAAAATTCACCACAAATGTGCTTTAATTAATACATCAAGATGAGAATGTAAAGCCCTTAGGGTGGAAGAAGAAACTTCACCTTTAAATATAAAATGTACCTTACTTGCTTTAAAGTAGACCTTCGAGAATGGCAGTTTTACTTATCTAAGCTTTTTAGAAAGTTGAAATCTCTTTGTAACAGGTAGATAATGGTTTCAGCTGCTTTTTTTGTAGGCAAGGAAATAACAGCACGTATTGAAATGGAATACTGGTATTTTCAAACCTTGGAAATTATCTGTTTTATGCTTTTGGTAGATAAATTATCTGAGTAATTGTAGGAGAAATTCAGGCCTTGTGTGTAATATAAAACACCAAATAGAGCTTTGAAGAAGAAGAATGCTTTTCAAACTTTATTTTCTGGAGATTGGAGAAAAGGGAAAATTCTTAAACCGGTGCCTTATATATAACAGGCCATATTATTCAGAAAACCACAACAGTGTTATAAATTAATTCCACAAGTTATTTCTCTCAGGATCTCACTCAGCATTTAATGTGTGCCTCCTCAGGTTGGCTGCTATGCTCTTTGGGTTTTATTGAAACTGTGTTGACATTAAACCCACCTAAAAATTCAACACAAACTGCCTGGGAAACATGAACAGAACAGGATGCCTTTGCTACCCCTGACACAGACAGCAAAACATTCTGTTGGGGTTTGTGGGTGCCTGAGAGAAATCTCTGGGGATTAAAGGGGCTGAGCCTGCCCTGGCCATGCCCGAGCATTGGGTGGGGATGCTCTGCCCTGGGCTCTGAGCTGACTCTGCTCCCTCAGGGAACACAGGCAAGATCCTCCCAGAAATAGGAGTAGAACAGTAAATTTGTGGCCTTGGTTCCATTCAATGCTAACTAGACAGTGCCCTTAAAAAGTGACACATTTGTGGAATTCTGGACTTTACTTTTAAGAGGCAAAGTAATTTGAACCTAAAGGGAAAATTGCCCATCTTGTTGGGGCTTTTTTTCCCACTTTTTTCTTTTTTTTAATATTCTGGTTGGAGCTGATAGAGCATGAAGGAAAAATAAAACAACTCAGAATGAAAGGCAGTGTCAGATGCTATGAGAATTTAGTTCACCCATCTGAACATCTGTCTGCTGTGCACCCCAAATCTCCTGAGGCTCTGTGCACTGCTGAGGTGATGGGACTTTGGAAGTTAAAGCAGCTTGAAGAGGTATCAACTTCCCCTCAACTTCTCCATCTTCAAAGAGGAAGGAACTAGAGGAAATGTTAGCTTCATGGAAGAGCTGTTATATAGAAATTTAGGGGAGAGAAACACTTTTTTGAATATCTTAGATTCATAAAATAGTGTGCTGGAAGCAACCTCAAGGATCATCTCTTCCAGCTTTTCGTGGCAAAAGCCAACCATGGGGATCAAATTATATTAGACATGGTTGTTTTACACAAAGGAAGATTAAGGCATTGAATATATTTTGCTTTTCTGTACTTGTGCAGCTTGGACAGGAGCACTCTTTGGTGGGTTAGGAACGGGCTGCAGGCTGGGCCCAGAGAGTGGTGGTGGAGGTTCTGCATCCAGCTGTGGACAGACACCAGTGGTGTCCCTCAGGGGTCTGTGCTGGGGCCAGTTCTGTTCAATATTTGTATTGATGACAGGGATGAAGGTATTGAGTCTTTCATTACTAAATTGACAGATGACACTAAGGTGGGAGTGTGTGTCAGTCTGTTGGAAGGTAGGATGGCTCTGCAGAGGGACCTGGACAGGCTGGGTGGATGGGCAGAGTCCAATAACATGAAGTTTAACAAGTCCAAGTGCCAAGTCCTGCACTTTGGCCACAACAACCCCCTGCAGCACTACAGACTGGGGATGGTGTGGCTGGACAGTGCCCAGGCACAAAGGGACCTGGGGGTGCTGGTGACAGCAGCTGAACGTGAGCCAGCAGTGAGCCCAGGTGGCCAAGAGGGCCAATGGCTCCTGGCCTGGATCAGGGATGGTGTAGCCAGCAGGAGCAGGGCAGTAATTCTTCCCCTGTACTCAGCAGTGCTGAGGCCACACCTCGAGTGCTGTGTCCAGCTCTGGGTGTCTCAGTTTAGGAAGGACATTGAGTGCTGTGTCCAGCTCTGGCCCCTCAGTTTAGGAAGGACATTGAGTGCTGTGTCCAGCTCTGGCCCCTCAGTTTAGGAAGGATGTTGAGACACTTGAGCTCATCTAGAGGAGGCCACGAGGCTGGTGAGGGACTTGGAACACAAACCCTGTGAGGAACGACTGAGGGAGCTGGGGTTGTTTAGCTGGAGAAAAGGAGACTCAGAGGTGAGACTTATCACTCCCTACAACTCCCTGAAAGGTGGTTGTAGTCAGGTGGGGGTTGGTCTCTTTCTCCCAGACAGCAACTGACAGAACAAGAGGACACAGCCTTAAGCTGTGCCAGGGGAAGTTTAGGTTAGATGTTAGAAAAAAATTCTTCACTGAAAGAGTGACTGCACGCTGGAATGATCTGCCCAGGGAGGTGGTGGAGTCACCAACCCTGAACATGTTTAAAAAAAGACTGGACGTGGCACTTGGTGCCGTGGTTTAGTTGAATTGTTAGGGCTGGGTTGACTCAATGATCTTAAAGATCTCTTCCAACCTTGTGATTCTGTGATTGTGTGATTCCATATTGGACTACTAGATAGTCAAATTTTAGAGAGACTGAGAAAGTTTTTTGTAGAAGCAAAAAGAGAAAAGAGCAGATAAACTGAAGGGACTTTTGGGTTTTATGTGTGGCTTTGTCATACATGTGTGAAAACCAAAGGACATTAACACCTATTGCAGATATAAACCTGTATTTTAGTACTGACTGGGTGTTACAAGCACAAGTGTGTGAACTTTTCTTTAGGCTTTTCCTGCACTTAGCTTGGCATCCATCTATTGGGAATTGAACTGTTAGCAAATAGGGCATCCTTCTGTTCTTCACAGCATAACCAGTTCAGGACTATGTGGAATTGTTTGATTGCAACAACTTCATTGCCTCCTCCTGCCCTCAGTGTTTCCAATAATTTACCTCTATTCTCTGAAATTTCACTCTGGTTGGAATGATCTCGAGTCTTAAAGACTGAACTCCAGTTGAATATTTCGGGGTTGATATCAAACAGTCAACACAAAGAGTGCTGTAAAGCTGTTTTGCACACAGCCTTAGCAGCAGGTAAAGTCCTGTTCAGCTGGAGCATTGAAAATGTCCTTTATTCCTGCAGACTGATGTGGGCTTGGCAGTGAGTTTTAACACAGGATTCTTGATAGCCCAGAGTGAGATTTTTTTCCTCAGTTTTATTTTGCTAGAACTGGACTCCAAGCATAAACTGGTGCATCCTTTCTTCTTTAGATCTGTATTTGGCAGTTACTGGAGAGGGCTTTTAACTTCCATCTGTTATCAACTGCTACCTCCAGGCTTTAGGTATGTTTTATTTGAAGGCGTGTTTAAATGTTTAGCCTTCAGAATACTTATTTTTTGTTCCCTGTTATGCATTATTCTGGTAATAAAAAATTATATATATATCAGGAAAGTTTGATTTCTACCTCAGTTCTGATGTAAAGTTTGTTCTTTTGTGACACCAGTGATTAGTCTGCAAATCACTGTTGTGATGTAATTCCTAACAGAAGGGCAGGAGCTCAGGGTGCTTTTATGAGAACCTTTGTTCCAGCTAGAAGTATATGTGTAATTAAAGCTAATGTTGCTTAGAGGATGCTCAGACTCCGTCATCCTGTAATCCTCAGGTGGCCTCAAATACCTGTCCCTGCTGGGGAAGGGAGGCCAAAATGTTGGTCATTCACTCTCTCACAGGCCTGGGAGAGTTTGGTAAGCACAGTCATGCTGCTTGGCATGGGTTCAGCTAATATGCATTTCCAGTTCTCCTGCCCTGCCAGAAGGCAGTATATTTACCAGCCTCTATGTGCAGTTAGCCTAAAGTGTTGTTTTTCACTGGGACTCATAACCTCTCCTCTTTAGAATATTTATTTTCTTCCTAAGATGCCATAGGGAAACTTTATGCAACTTACTATATCACTTCTCCATCAATACTACACCCAGGTTTCTTCCAGGCCAAAAGTGTTCCTGCTTTAGCAGTGCCAAAATGAAAAGAACTGATTGTTTGATTTTACATATTGCCTGGTTTGCTCAGGTCACGCTCCATGTCCAATCCTCTTGGGCCATGCTGCAAAGGACACAATTTTTTAGCACTGAAATCCAGAAATCTTTAGAGTCACCAAAAGCCCCCATTCTTTACTTTTGTAATTTAAATGACAAAAGGCTGATGTCTGCAGCAAATGATAGATAAGGAAAGAGACTTCATGGGGTTCTTACAAATGCTTTTGACTCTCATTTTCAAAGCTGAGGCTTTACAGCATATTCTTATTAGATACAATGATAGAGCTGATGAATTACTTTTTAGATCAGAGAAGAATGCTGATAAGTTGGATTTGGTATTGTAGCTGTCATTGTGGTAGAAAACATTATCTCTACTAGAAATACATTTTGAAGAGCCTTGCTTGCCTTTGCCTTTGTGAATAACAGCCATATGATAAAAATGTGCATTCAGACAATCAGGATAGATGTGCTTCACTCGAGGGGCCTCAGGCTCCACGCTGTCTCTGGGTGGGGGTCTCAGGAGGGCTCTGTGCTGTTGTTGGACAGCCAAAGCCCATGATTGAATTATTCCAGTCCTTTGTGTTCTCCTGACCCAGATGCCAATGCAGAGCTGCTCTCCTTTGCTCTCTGGTGCAGCTGAGGCTGTTCCTGGCTCCAGAAGGACAAACAGGGGGTGCAGGACAGGCAGTGCTGGGCAGCTCTGCTCTGCCAGCCCTTCCACAGCTCTGAGCATGCCATGAGCAGCTCCTTCCAAAAGGTGTTTTCCCCAAATTCCACCCCACTAAGGGTGACTTCAAGCTGGGCAGGGTCAGAACACAGACTTGTTTCTCCCAGAGTCTAACTTTCCTCTTGTACCTAAGGACAGACCTGCTGCACACAGGACATGACACTCCTGTTGATCATTGATCCTGACCCATTTCTGGGGCAATGTGTACAAAGCAAAGGGGGCTGATTAAAGCAGGGGTTTGTTCCTGTCAAAAATCTTGTGGTGTAATCATGAGATGTCATCTGGGATTTCTAAAACATGGCATACAGCACAACCTGATAAATACAGAAGAATGATTTGTATTTTATGCTTTTAACATGCTGCAGAGACAGAATGAGCTGTGCTGCAGGAGAGTCCTTTGCAGAACAGAGGGCAAATGTCAGTGATTCCTGCAGACCACCCAGCACATCCTCCCAGGGTGCCACTCCTTTCACTGAGGGAGGAGCATTCCCTGCAGGAATGTTTCTGAAGGTGAGAATGTTTGCCACAGCTGCCACAGGTTGTGGCAGGAAGTGGCTGTGTGACAGTGGATGGGGTTTGATGAGAGCCAGCCTGGCTTCAGGGTGGGTTTGATCACCCAGATGCTAAAAAGGCTCAGTCTATTATGGTTAGTGTTGGGGCAAGTCTTGAGCTCTGAGAGGATATTCAGGTTCAGAATTTGCAGGCCCTCCTACTGCCCCCTGACTGTAGGGATGTAAGGATTTCTGTCTCTGACAGCTCATTAAACTTAGCTCAATATGGATGTTGTAATCCGTGGAAAAAATATAATCATCTTCTCTAATGGCTGGAAAGAGCTGTTGCAGTTAAAAAATATTAAATAATTAACCTTTAGTCCTTAGAAATAAGAAGTTTCAAAATGCCTTTAGTGCCTCAAATTTCAACAGAGGGCAGTGTGACATTGCTGTTTGCATCTCTGGAGCATTTTCTCTTGTGATTATTTATGTGAAGACTCTTCCACTCAGTGTCCTCATTAAGCTTATTATAGGAGTAATAGCATTGCTGAAAGCACAGGGAAGATGTAAACCAGAAGAGATTTTTACAATGGCCCGATGTGATAAAGGCAGAATAAACAGGAGAACACTTTAAGGTAATGGATGGAGTCAATTACAGCAGCATCCCAGGGCCCAGGATAGCAAGCAGGGCTCTGCAGTGAGCACGGGGAGAGGTTGTGGTTATGGATCAGCTCCTGGCTGGGGAATATTTCAGGGGCTTTGTTTGGTGAGCAGGGCTCAGCCAGAAGGCTGCAGGCCATAGACTGTGGTTCCATTGAGCTGTGCCTGCTCTGCCATCAGCTGGGTGTCCCAAGGGCTCTGCTCTCCTGAGAACAGACAGCTCTGTCAGCAGCAGGGGATTCAGGGGGTGCCCAAAGGATGCTGCTTGGCTCCTGTCAGCATCACCTGCCCAACAGGTCACTCCAGACTCTTCTCCTGCAGCTGGTGCTGATAAGCAGTGCCTGGGAAGAAGCATTTTAGCAAGGGAAGAGCAGAAAGGGGTTTTCTGGGTCAGTGAGTTCAATCTCTTGGTATCACAGAAAGCTGTATCATATAATCCCCTTCAGGAATTTATCACACTTGACTTTAGAGCAGGCATTGCCTTTCTCCAGAGGTGACCTAGCTCAGAGAAAATACAGAAACCCAACCTCCTCTTCTGTTCCTCTTCTCCAGCAGTCTGCTGGTGAGACCCTCCTGTAAAACACTCAAATGGAAGTATAACTGTTTCATCTGTTAACTGAAACAAACCCAAACAATAAGTCTTCCATTGGGATTTTTTGCATAAGGAAAATAATAAGTATTTGTGTACACCCTGTAGGAATGTCATGTTTTGTACTCTGCCTGCAAGCTCTACAGCAGCAGTTAATTAACAAACACAATTCCCAGAGCCCTGTTGACATTAATCATTGTTGCTGGTGCACAAACACAGATGTTTTTGCATGAAAAGGTGCTCTGGTAGTTGAAGTTCTTGCTGTTGCTAAACTTTACAGTAGTGCTCATTTAAGCTCAGTTTAAGGGTAAGGGAAGAACTGATGTTTATAAATGCAGGAGAGGAAAGCATCATGAAGAAGGGTGGCTGCTGTGAGTATCAAGGCTGAAATATTTGGATGTTACTTTGGTAACAGCCAGTATTAAACTAAGCAAGGAGTTGTGGTTTGCTAACATGAGACATAAACGTGCAGAAATCCTTTTAATTCTACATTGGCAGGGGCTGCCCAGGGAGGTTTGGAGTGCCCATCCCTGGAGATGTCCAAGGAACTCCTGGACATGGCACTCAGTGCTCTGGGCTGGGGACAAGGTGGGAATCAATCACTGGATGGTCTTGGAGGACTTTTCCAACCTTAATGATTGTGTGATTTGAAAGCTCTTGAACTCCTTGGTGTGAGAGCTGCACCAAAGACTTGCCCAAAAGTCGGTTTATCGTCATTGTATTCCTCATGCCTAAATAAAGTTACAGTGTGCATCACTCAATTACGGTGTATCAGCAGAGGAAAAATGCAGTGCTAAGCTTGAAGATGAAGAAATGAAACTGGGTTTTTAAATGTCCCTTAGACTCACTGTCTTCTGAAACTGCATGGTGCATCTGCATCCTCATGAACCCCTGGAAGAAAGATGGGAAAGAATTTGTCACCATTTCAATAGGAATCAGCTTGTAAAGCAGGGCTGGAGCCGCAATCAGGAACCCAAATGGGAGAGCTGGGAATACAGAACGTGTGAATACAGAAAAGGAGGAAAAAATAATTTCAAGAGACTGTTTTATGATAGAAAAACAGAAGATAAGCAGTTTTTATCTGGCTTTATTGAAAATGAAGCCTATATTTAGCCTCCTAGATGGCTGGGATAGCTTTTAAGGGAGATCTCCTTTGCCCAGATGCAGTTCCTGCCCCTGCAGGATGGGATGGGATGGGATGCTGTGTTCCATCAGCACGCCCCCGTGCCCGGCGCTGGTCTGTGCCCGCCGCGGCTGCTCCGGGACCGCAGCGCTCACAGCCCGAGCGCACACGCCCTTTCCCCGCCCGCGGCTCCGGAGCAGCTCTGCGTTATTGTGAGAGCATTTCCTAAAGTTTCCCTGCGGTGGCTCGGCTGGAGAATTCCCGTGTTGTGGCTGTGGATGAGGACAGCAGCGCTCCCGTTCCCGCCCCGCACCGCTCAGCAGCCGGCAGCACTGCAGGGTCCCGCTCCGGGGGGAACTTTCCTGCCCATTGCCCATTTCCCCTTGTTTTGAAAGTGTTTTCAAGAAGGGAACGGGGAGACAGCCTCGCTCCTCGTGTCCCATCCCTCTGGAGGCATCCCCGACCCGGCTGCAGCGCGGTCCCTGCGCGGAGCGGAGCGGGGCCAGCCCAGCCCGGCCGCCGGGAGCGGCTCTGCCCGGCGGGGACGGGATGTGCAAACACAGCCCGGGCAGGCATAGGATGTGCAAAGGGAAAGGCAGCCCGGGCAGGGATTGTGCTCTCAAAGGCAAAGGCAGCCCGGACAGCGATGCGCTGTACAAAGAGCCCGGGCAGGGCTGTGTTCTCAAAGGCAGCTCGGGCAGGGGTGGGTTGTGCTGTCAAAGGCAGCTCGGGCAGGGATGGGTTGTGCTCCGCAGACACAGCCCGGGCAGGAATGGGCTGTGCTAAGGCAGCCCGGGCAGTGATTTGCTGTGCAAAGGGAAAGGCAGCTCGGGAAGGCATGTGCTGCAAAGGCAGCCCGGGCAGGGATGTGCTCTCAAAGGCAGCCCGGGCAGGGATGGGCTATGCAAACACAGCCCGGACAGCGATGTGCTGTGCTAAGGCAGCCTGGGCAGAGATGTGCTGTGCTCCCCAAAGACAGCCCGGGCAGAGATGGGCTGTGCTCTCAAAGGCAGCCTGGGCAGGGATGTGCTGCAAAGGCAGCCCGGGCAGGGATGTACTGCAAGGACAGCCCGGGCAGGAATTGTGCTCTCAAAGGCAGCCCCGGCAGGGGTGTGCTGTTCTCCGCAGACACAGCCCCGTCCCGCTCCCTTGCCGGGCCTGCCGAGTCGGGAGAGGGCACTGCGGCTCCAGGGCTCCTCCTGCATCCATCCGGCAGCCCGTGACACTGTCAGACCGGAGCGTGCACAAACGGCAACAAAATACAGTTTAACAATCTGATTTCACCCCAGCGCCAAACTGCTGGCAGGCGTTTTCTTCTTGACGAAACGCCTGTTGAATCGAAATTCATTTTGTGGTTTGACTTTAATGGTGTTTTGGGTTGGTTTCCCCCTCTGGTTGAGGGGCAGGAGCCCCACGCGGGAGTGGCCCTCTAAAGAGCTGTGCTGAGTGTCAGAGGAATTGTCCCGTGGTCACCCCGTGCAGTGACACCGCCCCTGCCTGGATCTGGATCTGCTGCCCACACTGAGGCACAGCCCTGCATCCCGGGCAGGGGCAGTCCCTGTGCTTCAGGCACCGGCTCAGTGTGAACAAAGCACCTGCTGAAGGCATGACAAAAGCAATGTCTGCTTGCATGTTGCGCAGAAGGAGAACAAGCTATTATTAAATGATTGCAGCGAGGAAGAGCATTCCTTTCCACCCTTAGGCTAATATTAAATATTCTCAAGGTCAACTGTAAGAGAATATAGAGAAAGACAAGAAGCATAGGTGCTGTCAGTTGTATTTTCTGTTTTCATTTTACGGTAGCCTTAAAATCAGAATTATTTATAGCCGAGATGCAGCTCCCTGTGACCCTGCTTCCTCCAGCTCAGGAGCGCCTCTTGTTTGTACTCAAAAAGAAGCTGCAAGTTCTTTGAGTCACTCCTTTTTGTGCATACTGGACAATAGGAAATGCCTGGAGTTTTCTTGGCTTCAAGTTTAATTACAGTTTTTCTGCTGCATATGTATGAACTTTTCAGTACCCAGAGCCTGGGTGCTCTTGGATTGTCTATCCTGCCTTGATTGAGATGGACACCTTAAGTAAATGAATTCATGTCTAAGGAAACATCCAGGTACAAACATAAGGAATTGGAACTTTGAGGGCAGATTTACACTGCTGGCTTGCTTGTGTTGCAGGTGGGAAGAGTGAGGGTAGGGTTTTCCCTGGGCTGGGCAAGGTGCTGATGTTCTTTGGGGCCTCCTCACTGACAGGTGATGCTGTGAGCCTGAGCATGAGGGGCTGAAGGCACATGTGGAGGTTACAGGATAAAGCTTATCCCTGAATTTGTTCTAAATTTAGGTCAACATCCCTGGGACCAGAATAACTTTTAAATGTTTTAGTGCTAAATATTGCTTTCATGTGTGTGAACTTCGCTGCTGGTGGAGGGCAAGAGAAAAGAATCACAAAATGCTGAAAAATTCCAACGAGCCATTTTAAAAGCAAAGAGCCTATTTTTAACCATTTTCAGTAAACATACTTCAGGCTTTCAACAAGGGGTTATTCAGCCACTCTCCTACTCATCACTCACAACAGCATCACTTCTAACCTTTCAGATATTCTTGAGTGAGGCACTCAACCTTCTCTTGCCTCAGTTTCCCATTTATGAAGGGAATAGAGATAATAATTCTTGTCTATTTCAGATGAATTACAGGACACAGAGTGAAGGACTTAATTTAAGCATAAATGCCAGCCGTGCTGAAGTCATACAGTCACAAACTATGATTTTATACTGATTTTATACTAACCTGATTATTTAATTAAATAGTTGCATGGGTGTTAGTTCAACAGTGGGATGAATGTCAGTGTTAGGAGTGGCTGGAGAACTGGATACACCCAGGCTGTGGGGGGCTTTGGCAGCTGCCTGAATGGGAGTCATTATTTTCTAAAACAAACATGGTTTGCTAATGTGTGGGTTATGAGTGCCTGTGTAACTGTAGGAGTTCAGGTGATGAGTTTGTAAGAAAAGCTGTGTGCGAAATCCAACCTGTGAGAAATGGCTCCTCTGTACCCTGATTGCAACTCGAGAGTTAATTTTTGCCTGTCTGAACATCTTCAAACTTTTTAATGAATGAGGGCGAATCTCAATCAAATCTGAATCCAATCAAGCATGGCCTTTTTTTGAGCTTCTTAGGGCAATTCAATCTTCTTTTTGTTTGCGTTCTTTGCTGCTTTAGATTTCAAGTGTTTCATAATCATTTTTGGATAGAAGTTTCTGGTCCAGCTCGCTGCCTGCCTATGTGCTTATCCTGTTTGTGATAAGCAGTTTGTGGAGGCTGAAGGCACAGGGGCTCTCTGTGTTTATCCCTGTCTGGCAGAGCACTCTGGGCTGTGCTGAGCTTGGGCTCTGTGCTGGGACTGCTTCCCCTTTGAAGCGGTGTGTGCTTGTGTGCTTCCTGGAAAATAAACGGATTTTAGCAAAGCCATGAAGGCATACTTAATCGGGATTTAATGACGAACTTCCTCTTTATTTGTGTAACAATCAACCCCAGAAGTGTCACGGCCATGCATTTCCCTGTCTCAGTGTCCCACTCCAGAGTCACTTGCTGAGGGGATGACGCGCTGTCGCCGGCGCCTTCCCCGCCTTCCCTCTCTCAGAGCTCCATCCCTCTCCACATTTCCATGCCAAACAGCCCAGTGAGAACCAATCAGGGAATGTGACAAGTGTTCTGCCTGCCTTTGGTGGAGCGCTGGTTGTGTTTGCAGGATGTCAAATGATGTGTGCAGCAATCAGCTCGGCTCACTGGCACTCAGTGCGGGGAGAGCAAAACCACCCCTGCCCTCCCCTGCCTTTAGAGGTGAAACAACTGGGTAGAGGTCTCAAAAGCTATTTTAAAAAATTCATTAGTATTTTCTAAAAAAAATATTTATTTCTTATTTACAAGCTTTTCCCCTTTCACTTCAGAGCCTAATTTGATGTGTTTTAATGTGTTTTAATGTGTTTTAATGTGTTTTAATGTAACCACTGATTAGCTGGTTATCAGCTGAATACTCATCTCACCCCTGACTCTAAGGCAGGCTAATGCAGAAGGCAGGTAGTACAGCAATACTGTGAAATGAGCACTATCATGAAGTGTATTATTTGCTATTCAGGGCTTGATTTCACAGCTCATTATTTATGTGGCTTCAGCTATACTGAGTTCCCTTGGGCCAGTTCAGGTTTTGTGCTGATGCAAGTGTGAGCAAAGCCAGTCCTCTGATTTGTACATTCTCGCATCCACCTCCACGTTTTTAATCATCTAGTTTGTGTGTTTGTCTGGGCTTCTCCCCCCTGCCACCCTCTTGGCTGGGGCTGTCTTTTCCAATGGAAGTTGGATGTCAAAACCAGAATCCAGATGTGGATTTCACTCCCACTGCAGCACCTCTAAGGGGTGTCAGTGCCCCAGAACACAAAGGGCTTGGCCAGCACGGGGCAGGCTCTGTGTTCACATGGACACGTGTGATGAGAGCCCTGTGTGCTGCAGGAGCCCTGCAGAGGCTGCTTTGCCTGCAGGTTTAATCAGGAGTGCAGTACCTGTGCCTGTGCCCTGTCTGGAGCTCTGTGATTAGGTCTAATCAGGAATTTGTGCTGACTATTCACCACATATTTGAATAAATTCATACCAGAGTGTTGTAAGTGGGACAAACTGTGCGCACTCGCAGGTGGCCTCTGTGTGAGCATCCAAAACTGAACTTGTGACCTCTGGCAGAAGTCTGCTATAGGACAGCTGTGAAGTCTTATAAGGCCTGAATTAGACAAGGGGCACGTCCCAAATGCACCAGGGAGACCTAAACCGGACCTGCTGATTGGGAGGCATTTGTTGGGCTTTTGTACACAGACTGTGGAGGGACAACTGAGGCCTTGGGGCTCTGGAGAGCAGAGCAGGGCTTGAAAAAGGAATGTTCCCAAAGTGAGAAGTGGTCTTGGAAAGAAGAGAGACCAGAAGGGAGATCCTGGAGAGGAGATCCTGGATATGAATAGGGGGATGAAGGCCAGGGATGCCCAGGGACCTGGGCCAGGAAGAGCTGAGAGGGACAACTGTGCACAACTGGAGCAAAAGAACTTCCTGCTTTAACTCTCACTCCACAGTGAGGTTGAGACCTGATGAGCAAAGATAGCACTGAAGGGGGTGAGGGGAAAATCTTTGATCCCCTTTTAAATGAACCCCAGAATCCAGATCTTCTACAGGATGCTGCTTGCTCTGACTGGCCATTGCACAAAGGGGTAAAGCCACCCTTTGGGCAGCTTCAAAAATGTCCTTTAGTACATGTTTTGGCTTTGGGGACCTTTGCCACAGCTGTCCCTTGCAATGCACACAGGCAAAGCTCACTGGGATAACACTCAAGGGCAAAACTCTCTCCTGGGAGCTTCAGGGAAACACTCAGCTCTGTTCCACTGCTCTCCTGTGTGTTGGGAAATATCAGTGATGTCAAGAGGAGAGTCCCCATATTACACTGCAGGTGTCAAGGACACAATCACTCTAGCAAGGTATTTTCAATAAGCCAGGACTCAGAAAGAGTTCCAAACAAATGCTATGATGAGGAACAGAAAGGTTATTAGTCAAAAATATTGGTTTTGAAAGTGCACAACATTGGAGGGACTACCAAAAGTAAATGTCAATTGTTTGGCTGTTATACAAGTCTACACCACATTTCTTTTGCTTGACAATAGAGAGTTGGGAGAGATGAAATTGTCATTTGTGAGGGAGCTGGGAAATACAGGTTTTCTCTCAGCAACATGAGTGATGTTCAGGTCTGTCTCATGCAAGCACAACTCGTTTTACAGAAGAAAACTCTCCTCTGCTGCTTTATTATCAATGTTCTTCCAAGAAACAATCCCATCTGTCTTATTAGATTAATATATTATTTTCCTGGTTTTTTTTCTCAATGCACAGGGAACATTCCTATGTGTTATGAGGTTTTCTTGTGCTTTAGCTGATTTTCAAAGATAATATTTTTGTTGTATAATTCTAGTTGAAGATATTTTATGTGAAGGATAGTGAGAAGGATTAAGGTACCACATTAGATTTTCCCATTTCTGACTTGGATTATGGATCCAGAGGAAAGAAGAGAGTTTCTGTCCATGCATGGCAAAGGGGAGTGGGTTTGGAGGGACAACCAAGACTGTCCATTCTGCTTGGCAGCTGCTGTGGTTTCTCCCAAGAAACAAAATCAACTTCATCTCCTGTAAGAGGTGAGATAGCTGGATCCTGTGCTTCTTGTTTGGTTTGGAAAGCACCTCCCTCTGAAGGGCCCTTCCTGGGACACTATACTTGCAGGTTGTTCCTGTAATTAGATTGAGTGAAACACTTCTGCCTTATAAAATTAATGTCAGAATTATAAAACCTGAATTACAAAACAATTTAAAATTGCTTGTGAACAAAGAATTCATTCATATTCTCTCTCATGCAGTAATTTCTGTTGTGGAGCTTTTCCATCCAGTTGTTTTGGCCAGATACCTGGAAGAAACCTGGGTGTAATATTGATGGAGAAATGATATAGTAAGGTGCATAAAGTTTCCCTATGGCATCTTAGGAAGAAAATAAATATTCTAAAGAGGAGAGGTTATGAGTCCCAGTGAAAAACAACACTTTAGGCTAACTGCACATAGAGGCTGGTAAATATACTGCCTTCTGGCAGGGCAGGAGAACTGGAAATGCATATTAGCTGAACCCATGCCAAGCAGCATGAGTGCACTTGGATCCTCCCAGCAGTAGGGAAAGTATGTTCATGTCAACATAGATTTGTACATTTCTTTCATGGTGGGGAGAAAACCCTTAACTTGTTTCAGACCTACTGCTCTGTTTTATATCAGAAATACAAAATGGTGATTGTATAAGTTTCAAATCCAGAATAATTTAGCATGGTCTAGACACCTTGTTGTATTTGTGGCAATTATGTGCATCTCATTTTTCAAAGAGGTTTATTTAAGTTTATGTTCAGCTCCAGAAATGAGAAAAGGAAAGGAAAGGAGTCATGGCAGAAGTGCGGCCTGCCAGAGAGGCACTAAAAGGACTTTAAGGGCAATTCAACTTCATTATTTTCTACTGAGACAAATTCAGAGTAGAGAATTCGGAAGGCTGGTTTATTGTTTCATTTCCACAGAGGAGAAGGGATTTGAATGCTCCTCTGTGAGGCTCACCTGTGTGACAGGGAAACACAAACACCTTCCCACCCCGGCCGAGCTCCGGGAATGCCGGGCCTAGTGTCCTTTGGGCCTGGCTTCAACAGCAGCCTCAGAGATCACCTCAGAGCTGTCCTTAATTTAATTTGGGATGAAATACTGGGGAAGGGCTTAGGCAAGGACTGTAGTTGCTCAGACCATTAAGACTGAAAATAGCTGCTGACGGGAGTTTTCTCCTATATGGCAGAATTTTGGAATTGCAGTCAGGGGTGCGATAGCCTTTCATTAACATCAGCACCCAGGATAATGCTACAAGTAAAACTGTTGTACTTTATTGCATTCTTGCTGTCATTTAATTGCTTGATAATAGGTTTTCATAACAATAGAGGCCCATGGAAAGTTGGCTGGAGTAATCCCCACTGGTGAATTAACTGCAGCAAAGTTGCCGTTAACAAAGCGAGTTGTTTGGGGAGGTCATTCCGAACAGATGGCCATTATTTAGGGAAAATAGCTCCCGAGCTGGGTCTCATGAGGGAAACTAAAGTTCCCATATTTAGTATGAACTATATGAAAATGTGCAAAAGGGTTCCCAGGGCCAGGCAGACAAAAGAAGGGCTGTGCTGGAGAGCTTCACAGTGGTGCTGTTGAGAACAGCACTGCTGAGAGCAGGAATGTGGTGCTTTGCTTTGTTTTTGGTGTGGTCAGATGTACCCTCTTCTCTTGGTCACCTTAGCCATGAGCAATCTGCTTTTGTCCCATTGCATGAGCCCTTTTTGCATCAATTCAGAACTCACACAGACTACCACCTTGGAATATTAATATTAATCACTATTAATAAAACATAATGCTCACATGCAAATGGGCGCTTACATATGCAAACATGGGGGTTCAAACATGGTGATGCAAGTGTTGAAACGCTGGTGTTTGTTACATTTGATGTTCAGGAACTCCAGTGGGATTTTCTTCTCATGAAAGAGCTCATGTCTCATTTGATCACTCTGGGATGTGGTTTGAAGAAAATTAATTAGCTGGAGTGGAGTGGACTATGAATTTTATTTTCACGAGTATCAGACAATCTGTTTGGTAATTCAGCTGTAATTTTCAGTGAGGATGGGTACACAAGAGAATAGTGAGTGTAACTGTCATGGTTTTGTTACTGGAAGGTGAGGCTGAGATAAAATAAGTCTGTTTTCCAGGGAGATTTCTCATACAAATTGAAGTTGTAGCTGCCAGTCAAATCTCTTTTCCATTTCTCAGCTTTCCCTTATACATTTCAATGAATAACAAAAAAAGTCAAAGGCCTGCAAAAGACCATATTGAGCAACAAACTATTTTTGAAGAGCCCTTTTCCCTCCCTCACACGGCTGGGAAATAAATACAATCCCAGCTTCCTAAAGCATTCTAAGATTGCCAGATATCCAATTTTCCTCCCATAAGAGGCATCTTAACCTCTCAGAGAAGGGATGTTTTGCTTTTTGGGATTCTCAGACTCTTTTCATCTTGATATGAGGAGTTTTTGTGGAAGGCATTTGTGTGCAGTGCAGCTGGGGCTGGGATGGAGGGAGGGTGTCCAGCAGTGTCCCTGCCCTGCCTGTACCTTGGGGCTGTATTTTGGAAGGCTGAATGTGCTGCTGAAATGACTTCAATGGAAATGCTTTTCCATTTAATAGAGATCAAACACTGGAACGTGCAGGGTCAAAGCACAGGTACCTCAGGAGCTCTCCCAGGTGTAGGAGGCAAAGGCTGGCCCTGCCTGGGCTGCAGAGATGTCCATGGGAATGTGCAGCTGCAGCCCTGGGCACTGCTCAGCTTTTCTGCTGGGCTGAGGGTGCAGCTCCCTCTGAGAGCTGTGGCAGACACACAACTGGGGCTGAGGTTGTTTTCTGAGGCAGTGCAGGAGGTCTGGTCACTTTGGAAGCTCCCAGGTCTGCAGACAGCACGAGGGATGGCCAATACCCACAGAGGCAAATCTTCTTTAAAGGAAAGTGCTGCCATGATTTCCAGGTGACCTTTCCCTTCAGGCACATTCAGCTGCTCCCATTTCCACCCTCATAAAATGGTGGTGTAGAGACTGCCAAGACCTTTGCCATGGGACACTTCATGTTTAAGGTGGAGTGTAACAGTGCAGGTTCAGTGCCTAATTGTGTCTGAGTAGCAACAACAGAAATCAGAGAATCATAGAATGGTAATATTTTGTTTGTTTAGTTTGTTGGGTGTTTTTTGGGGGGGGGAGGGGGTTGGCTCTGTGTGGTGTTTTTTTTTTTTTTTTTTTTTTTTTTTTGTGTTACTCATGGGCTTTACCCCTGTTTAGGGAGGAAACTACACAACCACCCCAAGGACATCCTCTCTGCTCAGCTGCTAACGAGCTGATGGAGTGATGATGGTTCTCCACAGAGGAGCTGCAGTGTCAGCCCTTTCCAGCACAGGCCAGGGCAGCTTGGGAAAAATCAGTGTAATCACCACACTCAATACCAGGGAAGTTTGTAATGGGCTGCTCTGGAACAAATGACAAGTCTTACACTGGTGAGCTGCTGTGGTCACTGCTTTGGGGATTATGAAATGCCTGCAGTTTGTTCATCTCTTGGAAAAACATCTAAGCTGTTCACATGTAAAACAAATTGAGTTTTTGTTTACTTTTTTTTTAAATGTGACCATAAAAGTTTATCTATTGTAAATTAATTTGTTTTTAGTCTTGTACTACAGTATTCCTCTATTAAATGCAATCAAACAATGCAAAATGTATTCAGAGAGCTAATCATCTGCAGAAATGGCTCAGTGAGTGTTGAGGCTGGACCAGAGCTATCAAATGGAAGTCATGGAAGATAGGGATGCAAAAACCTATTAAATCATTTAATTCTTCAAGCCTCAAATGCAAGGTATTTTCTTGGAGAGAAGGACATGCCAAACTGAGAACTATTACAACAGTGGGTACTTTTTGGGTGTTAATTTTGATGCAGTGATGCATTAGCAGTACTGGGGGAGTGCTAAAGCAGGGTGTTGCTTTTGTACAGGCAGGGCTGTGTAACCCTCATCATCAGGGCTGTGCTTCTGTGGTGTTCTTGTTCTGGGTGCGGAGTGTAGGATTGTGAGGTGGGAAAATGAGCCATGGGATCTCTGGGGACACCAATCACCAGCTGTGGCTGCAGCAGGTGGATTTGGGGACTCCAGAATGCACTGAAAGTGTTGGAGGGAGGCTTAGAGGGCACTGGATCAGACTTGAGATCACGGAGTTTCTTCACAGACTGGTTTGGGCTGGAAGGGACCTTAAATCCCATCCAGTGCCACCCCTGCCATGGCAGGGACACCTCCCAGTGTCCCAGGCTGCTGCAAGCCCCAATGTCCAACCTGGCCTTGGACACTGCCAGGGATCCAGGGGCAGCCACAGCTTCTCTGAGCACCCTGTGCCAGGGCCTGCCCACCCTCCCAGGGAACAATTCCTTCCAAATAGAATTTATTCCTTCTTCTGTGAGAAGGGTGATTTACTCTCAGATGAGGGTTTCGTGGGCATGAAACTCTTCTCTTTGCTTGCCTGCCAGGGCTCTCAGGCTGGACCCACAGCAGCTGCCTCTTGGGGCTGGGACCTTCTCAGAGGGAGATGAGTCTTGCTTCAAACTGCCTGGATTTGGCTGGGTTTGAAGTGAGCACGTTTGTTTAGTTTTGTTCCAGGTTTGCAATCCAAACATAGAATTACAGACTGTCCTGAGTTGGAGGGGACCCACCAGGACCATCCAGTCCAGCTCCTGGTGCACAGGAGACCCCCACAATCCCACCCTGTGCCTGAGAATGTGCTCCAAACACATCTCAAGTCATTCCCATGTTATGCAAACCTCCTCTGTGTTTGTGCACAAAGCAGTGCCTTTAATCAAGTTTTGCTCTAATGGTGGAGGATGTTATTAATAATACAGAAAAGCTATTTCAAGTAATTAAAATGGAGGAAAAGTGTTATTTTGCAATTATGCTGACAGCTTGTCTTTGATCTTGGAACCTTTGTCAAGGTGTGTTAGTAATGCAAATGAATGCCCTCTCATTTATACCTTGGAGTAAAGCTATCATTATGTTTACTAAGCCAGAACTGCCCTGTGAAACTGAAGTACTGTGTTAATTGTACTCCAGAATGGGATTGGTTGGCTTTTCTAACCTTTCTTCCCACTTCTTGTCACTTCTGCATTATGAAGCTCAAGTGGAAAAGGAAGCATGTGGCAAAATGACAACAATTTCTGCAAACATTTAGATAATTTAAAAGGTTAATAAAATACCAGTGCCCAGGGAGCTGGGTTTGTCAGTTTGCAGTGGAGTGTTGCAGGAATGGAATGTTTGTAGGTGACTGGAGGAGAGCACAGCACTTTTTTCTGCCTTCCTTGGCCCCCAGCTTTGCTCAGAGCAGTGCAATATTTGTGACAACAGGATTTGGCCCCACAGATGCTCAGTATTGAGCTGTAGGTTAATACACTCTGAAAACTCCTGTTCCTTTGCTGTACTGAAGGCAGTGTTTTCAGACCTGGACATCATGGCAAGGTTTGGATATACACCCCTGTAGCTTCTGTTTGCCTTCCCAGCTCCTGTCTCCTGAGCTGTCTCCACCTTGGTGGAGGTTTGGGACCTTTAGGAGCTCAGAGAGAATGCTAAAAGCTTCTTCAGAAGCTGAGTGGAAATTCCAGCAGGGGCTGTGCTTGGGCTGCAGCTTCTCCACTAGAACTCCTGACCTTTGTGAGTGAAGCTCCCTGATACATTCAGCCTTGGCTGTAGATTGCATCAATCCTACACCACCCTGTGCTGGGAAGATGTTGATTTTGTTCAGGAATGGATGCAAGTTTCTGAAAGTTATGTTAGTGTTTAGGGGTGGCATGAATATGTTACCCAGATCTGCATGTGTTAACTGCAAATATTTAGTTGTGATGCAGGGCTATTTTTGTAGCCTCTTTTATTTTTTTAAAGTAAATTTATGATAAAATAGTTGATAAGAAAGCAAATGATGCCCTGCCTGTTTTCCTCTTCCTCTCCTCAATTTTTCACAGTTAGTGGAAGGACTCAGAGGCAGCTCTGGAGTATGTTTTAAGAGCCATCATTCACGTCATGCCAGGGTTTCCAGGATGTTACAAAATCTAAATTAAGCACGATGGTAACACCACCTGGAAATTACTTTGCTTACAAGTGGAAAGAAACAAAGCCTGTCCCATATGTGCTGTTCTCTGGTGGTAATTAACATTTGGGTAAATGGTTTGGTTTGAGATTGCTGCAAGTGTTCACTCACCTCTTGTGTGTGTTTGTGGGTGACCAGATGGGTGCAGGTGGGATTCCCAGCCCTCTGCCCCTGCTGTAGCTGGGCAAAACCCCCTCACAGAGGGGTCACAGAGATCCTGGTGTGGGGCCAGCCAGGAGGAGTCTGGCTGGCCAGACCTTGTATCACTTGTACCCCCCACGTCACTGCCTGGCTGAACCTCCCAGGCAAGCTCTGCTCCCTGCTGAGACTTCACAAACAAAATCCTCCTTCCCTCCTTAGCCTCCAGATAGCAGCAGAATACCTGCTGTGGGTCAGGTTAGTCCTTGATTCCCACCCCCAATATTTCTCATCTTATTAATTCCCCTTCACAATATTAAAAATGTTAATTCCATGTTTGCTAAGTCTCCCGTTTCCCAGTGAGAATAGGACCAAGCTGTTTAATCTCTCCACACAACCCACTGCAATTTTTTCAGAATTGTTATCATTTTGATTAGTCTGTAATGCACCTCCCAAAACAATTATAAACTCTGTAAACCGAAGCTGTGACAAGCTGTTTGTCAGGCATTTGGGCCCTGCTGAGGAGGCCTTTGAATACTGGCCCTGGAATCTGTGCTTCCCAGCCAGCCTGTCTATTGAGTGCTTCTTTTGGGGGACATGGGGTGAGTATCTTGCAGGGAAAAGCAGCTTGGGCAGGCTCAGAGCAGAAATGAGGAGTCTCCTCTGAAGGAGGACAGCTCTGATCCTGTAAAACAGCAGAGTCCAGCAAAAGGCCCAGAGCAAAACCTTTGAAAATTAAAGTTAGACAGGAAAGGAGAGAAATGAAAATGGTCGGGGCTGTTCCTGTGGGATGCAGCCATTTGGATGGTGGGTTCTGTGGAGGGCTCCAATGATCCCACAGGGGTGAACATGGACCTGCCTTCTCTCCTGCTCTGTGGGAGCTGGGCTGCTTACAAAACCCTGAGCTAGTTTTGTGGGAATGTTTGTTTGCATCACCAGTGGCCACATTTTATGTGATCAAATGGGAATTTTGAGGAAATAGCTGTCTTTCAAGTGCTGCTAGGGACTTTTGCTTTTTCCTTTAATTTGGGAGCTTGCAACATCTGAAAGAATTTCCTCAGTCTCCCATATTCTTGTGTGTTGTCTAAGGTTTTCCTCACTTTAAAAAAAAAGTATTTTTTCAATTGTTTGTCGATTTAAAGTAAAATTTGCAGGTTGCTGCTACCACAATTAGGATGTTTTATTGCTGAAAGGATGGCCTGTTTTCCTGTGTAAGCTCTGAGAGTGTGGTGGAATATCATCCTTTTCCTGGGGGGAGGAAGCTGCTGAGTGAAGGATCAGATCCTCTCCCTCTCCCTGGCACTGTCACAATTCCCTTCCACAGGTCTGGGAGCTGTGTCCCAGGGACATGCAGCAATTTCTTACGTTGGGCTTCCCAGTGTCAATTGCTCCAGTAAAGTAAAAGTGTAGCAAAAAGTAAGTTGTGACTGCTGAACAAAGGAGTAACAAGAGGATAAAAATAGGAGCTGTTTGTGCCTGGCAGCAGCATTAAGAGGGTGCCTGGCTCAGGGTGGGCTGGGGATGAAATAGGTGTGTGGGTGACTCCAAAATCCACATCAGACACCTCGTGTGCCATGAGTTAAAGCAGATACATTGCTACCCACGGGAACTTACTTCAAGTGCCTTATATTTGGCACAGTGTGACTTTGGATTACATGAGGAAATGCTAAGTGTGGAGCTCTTATTGCTCTGCTCAGGCTTGGCAATTATGAAAAATAAAAAATTTACCAGAGCCTAAGCTCTTTGATAGTTATAAACATGGGGAGAATTAAGGGACAGGAAAATTATAGCAACTCAGCTAAACCACTATAATTAAGGCTGAATTGCTTTTTATATTACTGCATTCATAAGTAGAATGTTGAAATAAATAAAAAGTAAAAGCTCAAATACCGTTTCAGACTTAAATTTAGGTAGCACAAAGCCATTTTTTCTATCCATATGTGTGTAACTTCCAGTTTCTGTTGTCTTCCTCCTGTTCTTACTGATGATGTCTTGTCCTCCAGATCCAAATATCTCCTGAGCTTCCTCCCCTGGGAAGAGTGGGCTTGTCCTTGCCTGCAGGCACAGCCCTGTCATGCTCCTAAATCACTTGTGTGGGTTTCAAATCCACTGTGTAATGGAATCAGAGACACCCTCACATCCTTCACATTCAGACTGAGACCCAGCAGGATGGAGGGTTTTGAAGCTTAGTTTGGTTTTTTTTCCCTTTTGGGGGTGTGTGGTTTGTTTGGTTTTAATTTTATGTAACATCACAGAAACACAGAATATCCTGAGTGGGAAGGGACCCACAGGGATCATTGATCCAGCTCCTGTCCCTGCCCAGACCCCCCAACAATCCTCCCTGTGCCTCCCTGGCAGAGCTGTCCAAAGGCTCCTGGAGCTCTGGCAGCCTCAGAGACGTGCCCATTCCCTGGGGAACCTGGGCAATGCCTGAACCCTCTGCGGGGAGCAGAGTCTTTCCCTGCACAATCTTTCCCTGCTCTGCAACCTGAGCCTGCCCTGGCCCAGCTCCAGCCACTCCCTGGGTGCTGCCCCTGGCCCAGAGCAGAGCTCGGAGCTGCCCCTGCAGCCCTGGGGAGCTCTGCCCTCAGCTCCTCTGCTGCAGCTGAACCAGTCCAGTGCCCTTAGCTGCTCCTGCAGGCCCTTCACCATCTTCATGGCCTCTTTTTGGAAACTCTAATGGCTCAAAATCTTATATTGCAGTGACCAAACCTGCAATGAGTGTTGGAGATGTTGTTCCACACTCAGCACAGACACACATGTAGCCAGCAGACCTGTGTGACTGCTTGTGCATCTTCATCAGCCCCCTGCTAATTACTTTCCAAGCTAGGGCCAGTTTCCACTGAATGTAGAGTAATGTAGAGCCCCCAGAAATACAGAATTCCCCCAAGTTTGGTGAAAATCCCCAGCTGGAGGTGAAAGACCTACATTAAAGCTCCTTCAGAGGGAGAATCCAGCAGAACTCAATCCATGCTTGCTTTGGGAGGCAGCGGGTGGGTGAGTTATCAGCCAGGCAAAGGAGGGACTTGGGAAGCAGCTGAAAGCATATTGAGGGGAGCTTAGGTCAGATGGGACATGGGGTTTGCTGTTGGTAAGCTTATTTGGGTCAGCAGGTCTGAAATGGGAATAAATCCCCGTGTGTGCATTTCAAAGGCAGCTTAGGGAGAGCAGCTTTCTTCCTGATGAAAACCAGCCTGAAGCCTCTGAAAGTGATAAAATATACAAGAAAACAAAATGGCCTTCGTGGAGAGAATTCTCAGGTGCTATCATGCTTGTGTAGGCAGCAGCAATCTAATCACAGCTCTATTCTGCATTATTCTGCTACAATAAACTCCATCAGTGGCACTGCTTGTGTGCCCCTCCCTCCCTGCTCCATTCCACAAACCAGTTCTTCTGGAAACCATAAAGCTGACTTTAAAGGTCTTGCTCACATTAATTTGGGACTGCCCTTAAATTGTATCTTGGGTTATGAAATGACAAAACTTGGAAGCACCTGAGTGATATTCAGGGTAAATTGGTTCCACGACAGAGGGAGTGAGGCCACCTTTGAGCGCCTCTGTAAGTCCCAACAAACTGAACATTGATCTCAGCATGTTCAAGAGAGAGGGGAACCCTGATTTCCCCTTGAATGGAAGCAGCAGTGAACCTTTTTTCTCTGCTTCTAAATTCCTTTTCATGTAAGCTTTGCTGTCTCTTTGTAACCATCTGCTGCAGTGCTCTGCACTCTGAGCTTGTCTCACATTTCAGATATTTTCGTGTTTGTTTCTGTGGCAGTGGAGAAGAGCTGGAGGATGTGAGGTCTGAAAGTTCACAAAGCAAAAGAGCAACTGAGGCAAAGGACAGCCCAATTTAAGAGAATTTAAAATTTATTGTTAAAAGCCGTATCTGTTATCTGTTAAAAAATCCTGAGCATTTCCAATGTAGTTATCAGGCTGTTGTCTCCACCACCTTCAAGACCTTCACTTAACCCTAAATGTACCTTCATGGTGTCTATGGCTTGTTGGCAGCTGGAAGGTGGATGCATGTCTCTAAACTTACTATTTTTAAGAATGATGAGGCATTTTTGATTTATAACATAGGATTGTTCTCTGAAATAAGTTTTGGTAATGCTGACAAGACTGTCCCACAGGAAGGTAAACTGTAGCTCAAAGCTTGTTAAGTGGAAGATAATCTATATTTTCAAGGGGCAGGAACATATATAATCTAATTTCTCTGTAATGTTTAGGCCAGAAGTTGGGTTGGAGGGTGTCTTTCCTTTGGATTAGGGACAACAGGAATAGGCTCAAACAGATTTGAGGTAGGAGTGTTTTATTTGGTAGGAGTAATAAATTGAGGTGTCTTGTAGAACTCTGAACAGGATGTTTCAATTCACTTATTATATGTGGCAAGTTTTTGGCATCAAATCCTTTTTATAATTTTTATTTTAAGCATAGATAGTCAACATTCCTGTGTCATGTTTTCAGACTGGTCAGTCTATTGCAGAGTTCCACAGCTGGAGTCATTGGGCTTTTATCCATCAGGGCCTTTGGACTTGTCCAGTGCCTTCTGAAATGTGATGAGCTAAAGACAGAGCCATTTTTAGATGCCTTTGAGCTGTTGAAATGTTTCCTAATTCTGCCTCGGCATAATTATACATCTGCCAGGGTTTGGGGATTCATATAGCTAAAAGCAAAACTTATGTTTGAAAATCAGAATGATCTTTTGGGAACCCCCAGCCAGTGCCAGACTTGGGGCTGCTGCTGCTCCCCAAGGCCTAATTGGAGTTTGGGGTGTGGGAAGGGGCTGCTGAGGCAGCTTTGGTGCAGGTGTCACAAAATCTGTGTCTTTGGAGGAGCAAAAAGAGCAGGAAGTGCAAAGGGGGAGCACACCCAGATTGTGCTGCTGCAGAGTCTTAGCCTAAAACAGTTTGAGCTTAACCTGGGTGAGTGGCTTGGTTTCTTTTGTTAAGAAATATAAATATGGTGGTTGCTAAATGACCAGCAGAGAGGAGGAATGTTTACAGGACTGTAAGTAAGGATTGGAAGCAATAGCAAATTTAAAACAAATCTCTACAAGCTCTAGATTATTACAAGAAGGTTCTACAAATATGATCTCTCTGCAGAGAAATTTCAGGAATCAGGAATCTTGTTTGACTTCTGGGATTTTGCTCTAAGAGAAACAAAGGCAGCACATGAATGCCAGGGGTGCAAATTTTAAAAAGGGTGTGCATATCCCATACTCTTTACTGCTCCAGGTTTGACACCTCCCAGCTGATGAAAAGCTACTTGGGATGAGTTCCTTTATGATGCTGAGAACTTGGCCCCAACTCCTTGGGCAGTACCAGGGATGACACTTTAAGAACTTTCAAAGCAAATCAATTTAGGTTCTAATTTAGAGAATGAATTTTTTGTAGATTTTTTTCTGTAATTTTTAAAATAAATCTGTTTCTTCCATAGCTGGAATGATCCCATTGGGTGTTTCTAAGCACAGCTGGCTAAGATGCCTGCAGTGCCCTGGCCTGGACCAGTGCAATTCCCTGAGGTCAGCAATGGGTGTAGTTCTGTGGAAAGCCCTCATTTTCCATGGGATTGAAGAGAAGTGCCATGATAGGGAAGACTCCCAAGGACTGCTCTCAAAAGTGGTAATTGCTGCATCCTGGGTTGGCTCAAAGTTTGCATTTTGGTGCCCTCAGGTTCCAGTCTCTGTGTCAGTAAAAGTTAAAGGGACTGGAAAGCTCTGGGAGATGCCTGGGGAGGTGTTGGGTTCATGTTCTACTCTGGCAGGGCTGGTACTGTCAGCTCTACAGGTTATGCTCAATGAACAGAACTGAATGTTTCTCTTGGCTTGATGCAAGAGGTTTTTATGTGACAATCTCAACAATGTGATCAAAATTTGGAAGAAGCAAACCTGGTTGTGGCAGCTGGAGGAGGGGCCAGGGCTGAGACAAAGCCTGCACAGACTCCAGAGGACACAGATCCATGCAGAAGCTTCCCCCAGAATTGACCAATAATTCATATTGAAAACTGACAGTTTTGCTGGACATTGAATTTCTTACAGGAAATATTTCAGCATTAGATTTCATTAAGCATAGAGTGACTCCAAGTAGACTAGGAACAGAGAAATGGAATGAGCATTTACCCAAAGAAGCACCAGTTCTGCCTTCACCTAATTTTGTGCAAAATGTAGTATAACATTCCAAAAAGACTTAGCTGTAGATGTGATATGATGCCTAAGTAGGATAATTTTGAATTATGACTTGTGTTAAAAAAATAAAAAGTCCTCTTCAGATGTAAGACAAGAGAGAAAGAGGAGAGATGTGCTTATTATAGTCAAGAACTGTGATACATAGGCATCAGTGATTCCATTTGTTTTATATACTTGCTTGTCATTTTAATGGTTTATTATCAGGGATCCAGTCAAAATTGGCAATAAAAAGAATACAGCTTTTCTTTGATTCAAAGTCTGCAGCAGATATGCCAGCAGAAAGGATAAATAAGGCATGGAAAATATGCTGTTAATAAGGGAAATACAAGTAGTTCTAAGCATATTTCATATGCTTTTTCTTTATTTTGGTTTCAAAGAGAGTGTTGAATGCACTAAAATTATTAAGTTATAGTGAATAGTACCTTGAACATGGCTTGAAATATTCCACTGTAGAGCAAACTTGGCTTTGTTCTTGTAAATCTATTCCTATAAATAATTTTCAGAGAAGAAAAAAAGAAAAATATGGTCCTTTCTGATTTTGTGTACTTTACAGGAAGGGAAGATTTTTTTCTATAAGAACCTCATTGCTATTCATTGCAATTCTTCACTGGAAGAGAGGGAATACCCTGGGGAATTTTGTGGCATCAGGTCTGTGTGTTGCTCTGTCCTTCAGTGGCCAAACACAGTGTGCAAGTGAGAAAATAAAAAGTGACTAAACACATTTCAGTCTTTTTTGATGCCAAAACCCCCTTGGCTGGCCAAGCAATGGGCTGAGGAAAGGTCAGCTGGCCCTGGGTCAGGCAATTACACTGTGTCCTGGTTTTGGGTCACTCTGTCTAACTGAGGAGTCTTAAAGGAGAAAGTCTTGATTAGAACACTTCCAAGTAGAGTAGTTTTGTATACAGGGGATTCTGTGCCTCAGGTTGTCTTTGCTGACACCTATATTTTTCTCATTTCAGGAAGAGAAAGCAAAATATTGGATTCAGCAAATTTAAGCAGTGTTTTTGCAATTTAAACAACTGTAAAAATGTTAGGGCTGAAATGACTCTTCTCTGGACTTGCTGAGTCTGTGGTCACATACACTCCTGCAGGTTCCTTCTAAACTGTTTGGCTCTTTTACCTCTTCCTTTTCTTTTTTATTCACTAAAGGTATAGAAAAATATCCCTATTTCTTTTAAGACAGATTTAAAAACCCCCAACACTTAAAACCTGGAAGTGACAGAAAAGTTTGTAGCCTCCATGGCACCACCTGTTACCTTCTGCCTTGGGACAGATCAATCTGCACACCCTGGCAGGGAGGAGAAACCAGCTTGTAGTGTTTTACTCAGCAACCCAGCACAAACCTGATGGGAAAATGCATTGCAAGAAAGAATCCATATTGCTTTTTACACAAAAACCTGCTCTCAGCCATTGATCTGGAGCTCCAGGGGCTGCTGGGTTTGTGTGTGAGATCTGCAGGCTCCTGAGCCTGGGGGGCAGCTGCTGCTGCTGTTCAGTGATATTCCCAAAATCTACCAGGGAGAATCAGCTCAGCAGTGGGGAAAACAACAGCAAAACCCAGGGCAAAGCCAGGAGGGCATGGAATTAAGTGGTTATTAGCAGGCCAGGCAGGTCTGGTGAATGTTTAGTAGTGCTGCCATGGAAATCTGCTGATGGATGCCTTGCTGCTCGCCCATTGATTTCAGCTGCATCTGGGAATATTTTGGAGTGGTATCACTGCCTGCCTGGAAGTCCCCAGACAAAGAATAAAAAAGTATGTTCAAGTGCAAGAAAATAGAAAAGCAAGTTTCTTGTTCCAGGAGATAAGTTTGTGGATGGACCTCCTGATCTTTCCAGAAAAAAATGGGTAACAGCTGGACAGAATCTGTGGCAGATATTTGTGCGGGGAAAGAAGGAGAATAAAAGGAGAAACAGGGAAGGTTTCAAAAGGGAGGAAGAGCTGAACCAGACTGCCACAGTCCACAGTAAAACATTTCAGAGAGGCCAAGTCTTGTCAATGCCCTCTGGATATGTTCTCACACAGACAGTCAGCCTTGCAGGTGGCAGGTTTGTAACACAGCACCAGCAGAGTTTTTGCAGCTAAATTGTCCTTCCTGTGCTGGACCCAGGTCCCCAAATCCTGATCCTCATTTCCAATCACCCTTGGCCTGAGTTGGCTACAGCTTTCTTTGTGGTGGTTTTGCTGGGCTTGACCCCAGGACTGCCCTCTGGCTGAATTTCTTCACCTGTTTCTTTTTCTCTGTTTGGAGTCCTGGTCTGGAGAGCTCTGAGATCCATCATGTAGGATATGGGAGTTTGGACACCAAATTGTGTCTGGCTGGATCAAATCTAGGTCTCTCAAGGCCTGGGCTTATTTAGACCACATGGGAAGATGAATTAGCAGTGACATATCCAGGCCATTTTGGACTGACTGCGTGTGCTCAATAAATATGACACCTTCTGGCCACAGCAGCAGCCCATGGACATGAGAGCTGAAGTGCCCAGACATAATTCATACCACAATTCAGTGCTTAAGTACCTGTTCAAACACCCCTAACAGCTTATGGGCAATCACTCATACTTCCCATCCCCAGGACCCTGAGATTTACCACCCCCCTGTTAGGGAATGTATTTGAAGGTGACTGAGGGCCCCAGGCTCCCACAGACTCTCTGATTTAAGAGTGCTGCCTTATGTGAGCATCTCTTTGAACAGGAGCCATCAGTATATCCTGACCTTGCCTTGTCCCTGCTCTGGATGTGGGTGATCTGGGCAGCTCCTCATGGTGCTTGGAGTGGGGCCATCAGGTTTTGTGTAGGCAGATTTTCCAGATTGTTACTGGATCAGATTGTTCTGGAGTAGAAAAAAGTTGGTTTTCAAAGCTGCTTTGGGAGTCTGTTCTCTGTTCCTTGTGTTGTTCAAGACTGCCTGTGCTGTCTGGAACTGTAAAGTGGTGTGGAATGGAGAACGTTGGTGTGAGTACAGACAAAAACACCTCCTTGTACTGAGAGCTCCAAACTGCCTGGATGGGACTGCATTTCCAGAACAGAGGAAGTGGTGGTGGTGAATTCCAGGGCAAAGGGCTGTGCATCGGGGGGGAAAATGGCTTTGTGTTTAAATGCAGTTCATCCCTTCACTCTGCCCAGTGGAGGGGATATGCAAAACCTATCAAAAGCAAAATATCATAGGCTTGTCAAGCTCAGGAGAAAGTCACTGCTCTTGCTTTGCTGTTCCTGGATGTCCTGACCCCTTCTCTCTCTCCTCTCACCCCCAAGGGCTGCTCCTGTGCTGTACTCTCTGTTGCTTTTGGGATCTCAAGGGCAGCCTGTGTGAGGGAAAAGGGTATTTCCAGGAGAAGGGAGGCCAGCTCTGCCTGGTGGTGTCTGGATCCCATAGAGAGCCTTGACCTGGAGCCCTTTCTTTGTTTTATGGATCTGCTGCCTTTCCTTGGGTTTTTTCTGCTGGATGCTGAATGCCCTGGATGGCCCCACTCTGTTGTTATTTGTGGCCATTAGCAGAGGGCTGAGCAGTGTTCACAGGAGGGTCCAGGGCAGCATCCCTGCAGCCAGGGGGAAACAGGACCACCCTCTGGAATGGGGGTGCTCCTCACAGTCAGCAAGGAAGTGCAGCCTCAGCCTTGTGGAGGTGAGGGTGCTGTTGGAAGGGCTGAAATCACCCCATGCAGAAATGTTTTAACTACTGCAGTTGTTCTGGGATTGACATTTTAAGGCAGTCTCATTCCTCTCACTGTTCAGCTGAATTTTAGAGAATGTTATCCCTTCTCAAGATGATGGTGCTTTGTAAAAATAGGAAGTGGCTGCTGCCTGTCTCTTTCTGTCTCTGCCTGGCTGTCCTGGCTGTCTTGGCTGTCTCTGACTGTCTCTGGCTGTCTCTGTCCTGGCTGTTTCTGGCTGTCCTGGCTGTTCCTGGCTGTCTCTGGCTGTCCCTGCCTGTCTCTGGCTGTCCTGGCTGTCCTGGCTCTGAGGGCTGGACATGGGAATTCTGCCTCACCACTGTGCACTCTGAGCCAGCACTGTTTGATTTTTGCAGGTGTGGGAGTGAGCTGGGGCTTCCCTCCAGTGCAGAGCTCTGAAATATGTGCAGGTCAGGTCCTCGTTAGTCAGACAGAGGAAACACAACATCTTAATTAGCCAGGGAGTTGTTCATGGTTGTGAGTGCACTGTATGGAAAATAACACGTTCAAGAAACAACTGTGGTGGTGAAAATAGTTTAGTTTAGTTTGTTTTAGATTTAACCCATCAATTTTATTGCTTGTTTTGATCACAAGCTGAAATTGTTGTGATTTTTTTTCCCTTTCCACTCCCTGGTTGAGATCTGTGTGATGATCTGGATCTGGTGGCTGGGTCTCACAGTCTGATCACTGTCAGGTAGCTGCAGTTCTGCCCTTGGCTCTCTGGTTGTGTGTTTGCTCACAAGGGTCAGGGATTTCCAGCAGCTGATGGGATTTTAGGCCACATGAGGAATACAGGATGGGGCAGGTACTCCACACAGTCTTACCTGGTTTATCTAAGAGGGAAAACAGGAACTAAGAGGAAAGAAAGAAGGTTTTATGAGCTCTGAATGAAAATGCCAGTACTCCATCTTCCCATGGATTTCTGTCTTTCTGCCTGTCTCCTCAGCTGTAGGATTGGGACATTTCTAATTTCCAGTGTTGTAAGAAGCAGCCTTGTATGATAGAATCACCCAATTACCTCATCACTCTTTGCAAAATAATGATTTTCACGTATTTTATTCAACCTTGGAACAGCTGGCACCTCCTTGGCAGGAATCCTTTGGAGATGCATTGCTTTCTTCTGTGCTCCTCTTACAACCTCTACTCGTTGCCTTTGATGCTGATGTTCTCGTTTAATAGGACTCATCCTTTTGCTGCAGCAACATCAGAGTGCTGTGCATAAGAGTTTGTTCTGCTTTAGTTTCTTCTTGCTGTCAACTATGGATGCCTTTTAGCTGGTTTATTTTTTTTCCTCTGGGTTTTTATTTTTTCTTGTTCCCCATCAGAATATGTGTATCAAGGAATAGGATTTGTTAAAGGTTTTATTTCAGAATTTAAGGTAAACATTGCTCTTGCTGCTTTTTTCCATGGCTCTGGGAAGTTATGGTAGTTCAACATTGAAATACCCACTAGTTCCATTAGCTTACAGACCTGAGATTCTCTCATCTTTTGAGAATATTACTCATTACTCCATCTATTAATAACAGCAGTAGAGCTGTTAGTTCATTTTTACTCAGGGTTATTAATTTAATAGTATTTATTTTTAACTTAATTTGTTTTATTCTTGATATCTCTCTCTTTTTTTCTTTTTGAAGTGCTCTTTCAATAGCCAAAATCTTCTTTAAACTCTATTAGAGGTAAGATGGTGACTTGCAGACTTTGACTGCTGGGTCAGTATTTTTCCCCTCCCGTTTTTGGGAAGAAAGGGATGAACAACAGCAGAGTCTTGGCTGCCATCTGGTAACTCAGCCAAGGTGTCTGGAGCAGGGCCAGTCCGTGGGAGAAGGGGAGCCAGGATGGGGAATTTGCACTGCTCACCCCTGTGGCCTCAGTGCTGAATTCCTGATGTTCTGGAGCAAAGATGCTCCTGCAGCTCTTGGAGGGGTCCCTGCTCCTCATGGAGGAGCTCTGGTGGTTGTCATGGAGGGTTCTGGTGCCTCCAGGGAGGGTTGGTGGAGTCCTTAATGTGGTGCTGGAGGTCAATCCCTAAGTGCCTCACAGGGCTGAGGTGAATTGGGTGTGAATCCAAGGAATTTTCCTTTACTTTATCCATACTCACTTTCAGTTTTTGCTGTGTCATAGCTGCAACCTTCCACAAGCCAGTGTAAACACCTCATTTGCTTTTGTGCTTTGAATCCTAAAATGTATTGATTTTTATCATTCAGATGTCAATTGAACTCTGTCTCTACACATAGCAACAGTTAAAACAAATCCCTTGATAGACAGAGTTAATATCTGTTGGAAGAATTTAATAAATCCTTGTTTATAAAAATAGAAATGTATTTTTACTTTATTTATACTTATTTATCTTGCTTTTAAATTTGTGTTAAAAAAAGAAAATGTTTTGAGTTCTGGTGTGAGAAAAAATAAAGGAAAAGGAAATAAAGGAAAATAAAGGAAAAAGAATGGTGGCCATATTTGCTGAGACCAGCCTGCTCAGTTCTCTAAAACCATGCACTAGTGTCCCTGAAAAATAAAAGAGGAAAACAAAAACCAAAAAACAAATAAAACCTTAGAGCACAAACCATATATTTAATAAAACCATCTTGACACTAAACATAGCAGCTATGATGCAGCCTAAACAGAGAAAGTGAATAAAATGTTCAGGGCAGAGTTGTGGTATTTCCTGATGGGATCAGGGATTCTGTGGGATTGGGAATTGCCAGTTTCACTCTGGGATGTTTCCACTGGAGTTTCCTCTGAGCTGCCTGTAGAGCCTGGTGCTGCAGATTTACACCCACAATTAAGGGCAGGTGGAATTTATGGCTGTTTGATCAGGATGTTGCAAATGTTTAGCTTTGGGCTGGTTTAATGAGCTGGCTCAGGTTATGAATCAACTGTGCCATTCATCACAGGGGCAAAACTTTGGGATGTGACTGGCAAGTGCAAAATGTTTGTTTGCAAGGTCACGCAGTGGCTACATGACCCAGGGCTTCAAATTTAATGAAGAATGATGCTTCCCTGGCTTAAATCCTTGCAGTGGAAGGAGCCTCTTGCTCAGTTAAATAGAAGAAGACAGCATGATGTATCTCTAGGTAATGTTGAATTTCTGCATTTTAAATGTTTGTTAAAAGATGCATTGAAATAAAAGCAGGAGTGTTTGCATTCCCAGTCATACCCAGAGGGGCAGGGGGGTCTGGGGTGATAATGTCATGTCCAGGTGTATCACAGCCAGGAATATTACAGTCAAGAGTAGCTCACAAACACTACAGGAAATTAATCCAGCAAATATATTCTTTCAGGGTTATCAGCTCATATGAAGTAGCATCAAAACTCAGCCCATAATAAAATCTATTCAACATTTGTTTCTTCCAGGCTTACAAGGAGCATCATGTCCCAGAGGAATGCTCTGTATAATGAGAGACCTGCCTGGTGAGAGATATTGGATGGGCAGTTCAGTCTCCTCAGTGGGAGAAAAGCTACATTTGGCATAAAAAATGGAAGCAGCAAACTTCCTCTAAATGTATCTATAAATTGCCAGGCATGATTTATGGGAGGACTGGAATTTTTGGTGGTAATGAAATCTTGCAGAGTCATACATTTACCAGACTCTACTGGCTGATGACTGAAAGCTTTTACAAAAGGATCAAAGTGAGCCCTTGCTGGAGCTCTGAGATATTCTGCCTTCCAAAGAGATGTTCCAGGCTTCTTCATAAGGTTACTAATCTGCCATCTCCCTCCCTCAAAAAGAATTAAACACATTCCTTGTGTCAGTGGAGAGTCTGCAAAGGCTGCACCAGGCACTGAATGACTGGTGGAACCCTGTGCCACAGTGGCCACCAAAGCAGAGAATTTGGTATTTAAGCCTGCTGAAATGCAGGTCTTCCTGTCTGGATATCACTGGGATATATTCCCAGCAGAATATTAAACAGTTAATCTGAACAGAGACACTGGATCCTTGCAGGAAATCTGTAATGATCTGTAATACAAAACAGAATATTTTTACTGGGTTTTGAGAATTTTCTGTATACAAATGATAAAACCAGCAGCAGTATCTTCCTTTCCTTTTTTTCAGACTGTAATTGAGAATTTTGGTTCTATATCACAGGGATAAATTGGGGAAAAATAAAAGTAATTGTTTAAAACATTAACATAATGGGAGCAAAAGAAAAAGAGAGAATTCCTTGACATAGTTTAGAGTCTTCAGTTACTCTGATTAGGAAATTCTCACTTAAAAAAACCCCCCTAGAATCAGTTTGCTTAAGACAAGAGAAGTCCCCTGGAGGTTCATTGTTCCACTGCTACCAATCTGCAGTAACAGGAAACTCCTGTGATGAAATCACAAAATTGCCTGAACAAACCATTTTGAGTGGTGCCATTTCTTTACTTTCTGAGGGAACACAAGCTCAGCATGGAAAAGGGAAAATGCATCTTGGAAGGGCTGATGGAAAACATCCTGACAGTAAAATCTGGAAGGCTTAATCATGACAAAACCCACTGATTTCTACCTTATACATTCTTTCCAAAAATTATTGCATTTTGTGTTTGGGAAATCCCCCAGTGTGGAGGTGATAGTGCTGCAAAGCACATGAGTTAATCCATGACAGCACTGAAGTTCAGGGGGCTTCCACCTGTCCAGGCACAGTCAGGATATTTATGGGACAGTCATTAGGAAATGTTTACAGTTCACTGACTACTTCACATCTTTTTGTGGCCAAAGTCATGAAAATATGGAGACTACTCTGATACTTGGTGACTTTGACTTTAAAAAAGCCCATCTAATGAGTTTTAGCCACCTCCTGATATGCTTTTGTGATGTGGCAAATAAATATTGCTGATTAGCTACTAGGGCTAAACATTTTTGATCATAGGCAATTGAGATTGAGGCTTATTTAGTTCACCATCAGGTTGGAAAACCATTTTCCCCCTGCAGTAATTAATTGTCTGCATCTGTGAAATTGGATTCATACAATGGTTTTATTGACTTTAAAAGTAAATCCTTGTTTGACATGCCTCCTTAAATACAAGTCAGGATGTGCCCAGATTGAAGTTCTCACATTTGGGGGGACTGAATTTGCCAGAATTGATGATAAAAGTTGGTTAGTTAGTGAAATTGAGCTAGATGAATTTTTAAGTGATGTGCTAAAAGCTGCAGGGTAAATTCTGCTTTGTGCTGAAGCTTTCTGCTGAATCATTAGGAGTTTATGCTATAAATATGACTTTTTTCCCTTTAACTCACCTGAAAGTTATCATATATTAGGATGCTGACTTCTCCAAGTACCTTGGTACTTCCTGCAGGGGAGATAATGGTAAGTTATTGATGCATTTTGACAGCTTTTCAAACAGGTTGTCTGTGTGAAACAGAACTGTACAAAATGTAGCCTTCCAGACATTAACGTGTAATTTGTCATTGTGGAAACAGTAAAACAAGCCTGGAATGTGTCTCAATTTTCTGAGCAGCAAATGAACTGAAAAAAAGAAAAGAAAGTCTCTCTGTGAGGCACTTCTGGCACAGAGGAGTCCTGGGGAGAGCTCTGAGCTCCAGGGCTGAGGGTGGTGGCTGTGCTGGAGCGGCCGAGCGCGAGGATGGTGACGGTGACAGTGACAATGACAGGCTCCTCTGATCTGCTCCTGGAACAGCTTCTGACCCAGCCATCAGCTGACCCAAGAAGTTATTGTCTTTTTTCCTTTCTCATTCTCTCTTTTCCCTTGGCTGCTGCCTTGCCTGGCTGTGCCTACTGCCGAGGAGGGGATCCAGCAGTAATTGTGTCACCAGGAGCCATCGCAACCAAGTGCTCCAGTGTCCACATCCTCCTGCCTTTCATGTCCTTGGCTCAGAGTGAACTGTAGCAGGAATCCCATGTGTAAGCAAAAACACTATCAATAGTGAATATTTTAAAACTGAGCCTGGGATATTTTTACCCTTTTTTCAGTGCAAGCTATTAAACCCTCTTTCATACAAGGCAATTTTTTGATACAAGGTCAACACAAAAACTTCTCTAAATATAAACCCCTGTATCTCCTCTTTCACTGTAACAACCTTTGTGAGAACTGCTGAAAGTAGGTCTTAATCTGCCATTATATATTCTAAGAGAATCACAATGTTGTGGTTATTGGCTTTGGAAGTTGCCACTGACTTTACTTTTCCAGAACTGATGCTACAGTCCCTAATGAGAAGGGAAAATTACAGGCAGCTACATTCCAATGTCCACCAGAGCCTTCCAGATATTCTGAGCCCCAGAGGAGGCTCTTTCATTCTTCCTATCCTGTATGGCCAGTAGCACCCACTTTATCTCCCACATCAGAAGAACAAGAATTCACTTAATGCCTGTCTTTAACAACTGGACAGTTTCCAGCCAGTATTTCAGTGTCTGGCTTAAACAAACACTCAATAATGAATGGACAAATACCTGTTTTCTTCAATGGCATCAACAGGGCTCAGTGGTGGAAAAGGACTCAGATGTATATTTGCCTTTTATGTACCAAGAAGTGGGTTTAGACTGAGCCTCCTCCCTGGAAAGAGAGCAAATTCTGAAACAGAAACAGGTTTCCTAAATTTTATTTGGTGTCTCTGTGTGTGAGACTGGGTGAAGCCTTAAGAGAATCCAGACAGTGAGTGGCACAGGAGCAAACCTTCCCCTTCAAAATCCACCTTACTTATCCCCAAATCTGAATAGTTTAAGAGCTTTGGGCTGGTACAAATTAATTGATCTGAATGGATAAAGGTATTTATAGTAACAGGGAAGAGGGTGACTTCCTAGCTGAGGAAGAGAAAGAAGAAAACAATGAAAGGTTCAGAGGGAAAATGGGAAATGTGATATATGCACGAGTGGTTTGAGAATGTCTGGTGCCCTTTTTACACTTCTGGTGTTTTTGATTTGTGGCCATGAAGGACAAGGAGGAGCAATAGAGTATATGTGGGTACAGGAAGGAGGAGAGAATCAGTTAAGGAGAATGTGAAGAAAAAATTAGGAAGAGCAGGACAATAAAAAGGAAAGAACCTTATGGAATGAGGAAAATGGAAACCAGAAAAATTATATATAGAGATAGGAAGGAAAAGGTGGAAAACAGAAAAGAGCTAAAGTGAAGAACTAGAAATACCCAAGAAGAAGTAAATGATGAACTGTCCTGAGGAATAACAATGGTAGGGAAGAAATACAAACCTATTTTTGTGGAGTTTTTAAAACCCAAAGGCACTTGTATCTCTAGTTTATCTTTTAGCTGTTACAGGCAGAAATACTGAGCTCTGAGATTAGTGAAAGTGTGGTTTTAACCTTTTTAAACCTGGATTTATAGCAGTGGAAACTCTGGCCTTTTGGGTCAGAGCTGATCATCTTACTGTGTGCCTGGAGTGGGAGCAGCCCTTTGCAGGGTGGGCAGCAGGGGAGGTTGGGCAATGATCCCATGGGATATTTTTTCAGGCTGGTGGATGCCAGTGATGATTTGCAGATTGATATGGGATGTTATTCTGACACTAGGCAGCCCATGACTGTCACAGAAACCTTTTCCCAGATTTTTATTGTATTTAGGATTGTAATTTAGTTCTATCTCCAAGTATACCTGAAGCAGCTTTTCTCAAAGCAGCAGGAAATAGATTAAAAATGCAAATGAAGCCAAATGATGCTGTACCAATCTCCTTAAGGAGTTTGATTCATTGAAATGATGTCTAGCCCCGTTTTTTTGTCTGGGTACAAAGTTGTTTTTAGCATGTTTTTAGCAGTTCCCTGACTGTGTGAGGGCAGAGGGAAGTACGTGGAGGCAGAGAGACCCATGAGGTGTGGAGGTTCATGAGGTACAGAGGAAAGCCAGTGTATAAACCCAGTGATCCTGGCAGTGACAGATGTACTGGGGGTAACAGTGCTCCTGAGAGGTCACAGCAGTGAGCCAGGGACATTCTCTGGTGTGGGAAACTCACAATGGCTGCACAGGATTCCTTCTACAGCTGAAGCTTCTGCAATCCTGTGCAGCACAGACAGAAGGGGAAGAGGAGAACTTAAACAGTTCAAGTTGTGACAGTTGGCATTGCTGAAAGTTTGGATGTAAATGGCATAAAATTAACAGATTACGTCCTGCCAAGTTTCCTCTTAATTGATGTCATTCCCACGTCCTCAGCAGGCATTGTAACAGCAGAAACAGCCTCCCCCAGGTTCCTCACTGCTTAAATAAGACAATGCAATTCCTCAATAAATCTGAGAGATGGAACTGGTTTTTTTTTTTTCCTGAAATCTCAGCTTGGTAATGTTCTTGGGCTGGATCATGCCAGGTGTTGGGTGTCCCAGCTCCCATGGACCTCAGAGGCAGGTGAGGCCCTCAGGCCCTTTGCACCATCAGTTTTTTCATCTGGAGCTTTTTCATCTTTTTTCACACCCCAGGAAAGTGTGTTTGCCCCAGGGGATGGAGAAGTGTGTGGGCAAGATGAGAGCTGCCCTCATTAACCCTTCTTCTCCTTGGGGACTGCGGCACCAGTTCTGTTCAAATGAAGTCAATGGCAACTTCCAAACCCAGTAGTATAATCTTGTGATTCTCTGAGAATATTAAATGCCTGGTCAGGACCTTCTTTTGGCAACTAAATCTGAAATAAACATTATTACCTGGAATTAGAACATAATCACAGGTTTGGTAAATAATAAATCCTGATCTGCTCTCACACTGCCTTGATAGATAGTAAGGCAGCAATTGGAGTTTATTATGTGACCGATCTGCAAATTAAAGAGGCTTTAAGAGAGAACTGACACAGAGAATGTTTTATGGCTTATTCTGTGTGAGTGCCTGAATTGTCTTTGACAGGACTAAATGTAATACCTTTAAATGTCCCACGATATATTTGGGATTGTGTGACTCATGCAAGGGCTTTGAGACTTGAATTTTACTTTCCTCGGGACTTGTTTGACCTCCCTCTCTCCTTTTTTTCCCTCCTCCAGAATTAGTTAAATAGACACGTTGTAAAAATTAATACTTTTGATGTTTTAAAATCCCTGAGTGAAACATAGAGATCTTTGAAGGTATCGTTTGAGAGCTTAAGTTCCTAAGTGTATTCCTAGTCACTGTTACAGTTGTTAACTGGAATAATCAGGACTCCTGGTCATGGATTGCATAGGCAGGACACTCTAAAATACAAAGCACCAGTGTACAGTAATCTTTAAAAATTCATAGAATAAGAAGTAGGATCTGCTCATCAAAAGCCACAAACCATTTTTTTTGTATTTTATTTTCTGAAGAAACAGAATACAGGCAAGAATATGGGCTTCAGTTAATGAAAATATTTAATCTACACCTCTGTTTTGTCTCAGTGGCTGCCTCATCCTTTTTAGGGTTTGGATATATAGATTTGAAATAGAGAAAACAGCAATACAAACCAGCCCTCTCTGTGTGAATGCTGAGCATTATTCAAGCAGCAGGGAAGGACAGAAACTGCACTGGATGTTTTCCACCTCCATCACAGCTCCTCACCCCTACCAAGGCAAGCAGCAGCAGTGAAGTTGTGGGGCCTCCTTGCCTGTCATTTCAAAAGCAAACAGATTGTTTCCAGGGCTGGATTACCCTGTAGTGAGATTATAATGAAAGTTTCAGGCTCACTTGTATGTTTTTAAGATCGTGCCATAAACATTTCCTCCAATACAGCCAAGTGCAAAGTGAATTGCTTTGATTTACCTCCCCTAAAATAGAGGTATAATCATTTCTTATAAACACGAGTGACACAAGGCAAAGTCCCCATTGAAACAGGGCATTTTAGTGCTTTTATCTCTGCCTAGAAAGGATTGGAAATCAAATCTGTCAGTAAAGGCTGTTAACTGTTCAGCTCCTGGAAGCTCTCCCACTGAAGTGATGCTGTGGTGTCACTTGAATTAACATTGTAATGTGAGCTGATAAAGAACAGAGTAATTCCTTTTTCCTGTAGCATAAAGCTTGTGTTATGTAAGTGTTCCCCATTCAGACACTTGTGCTCACTAAAGCAGGATATTTATCATTTCTCATCCTATTCCAGGAATTAGGAGTTGGGACCAAAGGGCACATGAAGATCTGGATCCAGCACTGTGTGTAACCCAGATGGAGTTGTTTCCTTTGGTCCAAATACACTTCAGATGAAGTCCATCGAGAATTTCCTTACTCTCCTCTGTGAGAGGGAGGAGGAGGCCACTCCAAACCCCCAGCAACGGGCAGAATGTTCTCTACAGCAGCAGGGCCAGCACAGGGTCTGAGCCTGAGAGTCCCGGGGAACATCCCACAGGACACACAGAACAGGCACTGGCCTCAACTGCCTCGGGGCTCTCTGAAATCTCTGCTCATCTTGTGCTTGTGAACTGGGACTTGTACTTACGGTACTCTGTATTCTTGCATGGAAAATGAATAAGCTCAGGAAAGGCTTTTCACACCCTTAAAGAGCCCAGAAAAGGTGACAGCTGCAAACAGGAGCATTTGAGGGTGATCCCCCACCTTCGATCTGAGAGACACAGTTAGATACCCTTTTTAAAAATGCAGATGCCTATCACTTCGCTTACAGAGTTTTGCTCTATTATAACTGACCGTGAAAGATTTGGAAATTGTGAGGGACTCTGTCCACATTTAAGAATTTTGCAATTTAAGTCGATGTCTCAAAAACTTGTTGATGTTATCTGGTACCTTTCTTTTATGCTGAAAATGTTAAAGCTGCAATTACTGAGAAAGAAACCTGGGACCTGTAAAACAAAACAATAACAGTCTTGTAAACAAGTGTCTGTATGATTGCTCTTGACATTTTAATTTGCCACTTGTTAAAAGTCCATTTCTTTGACCTGAAGAGCCTAAATTTGAATGAATTTGAGCATCTCACGGCATTAAGATTGCTAAAACTACTTCTAAAATGGCATAAACAATACTGACCAAGAGGAGATATTTAATATCCAATCACCTTCAAACAACAAGCTGTTGTTTTTCAGTCCATATCCTTCCAGAGCACGTTTCCAAGCACACCTCTGCCTGTGGGTTGCCTTCACGCTGATTTGCTGTGGTCACTTAGCACGAAGTTGCTCTCAGGCTGTTTTTGTGGCTTGTCACAGCTTGGCTGTGGAAAGCCCTGCAGAAGGCTTTGGTAGCCAGCCCAGCAGCTGGGAAATGCTCCTGGTACTGCTTTAATTTGTTCTGTTTTCCAGGGGGATTTGGGAGAGCTGTGTGCTTGGGAAGTCGGGGGAGAGCTGTCAGATGTCAGTCAGGGAAGTGAATATGCATGGAGTGAAAAGCAGCACAGGGTGGCCCTGGAGCCTCCAGTTCTCTATCAGATGGTGCTCAGAAGAGAAACAGAAATAATTCACACCTTCAATGCCAGGGTTCCACATGGAAGGATCAGACAGGCTCTCTGCTGCTTCTAAGATGACTCTGCATTTGGGTAATACTTCAATTGTCATGGAAATTTTAGAGTAAGCAAACACAAAGTCCCAACATGTGTTTGACTTGCAGAAGATAAGCTTAATTTGACAGTGCTCCGCTCCTGTATGTGGGAAGATGCATTGTAATGGTAATTATGCTGCGTCTTCTCTCACCAGCTCCACTTCCTTGAGACTTCTGTCTCTGCCAGCTCCCTCTTCCATCCTGCAGAGCTCATCCAGGAGCTGTGTGATCACTTTTAATTGCTGTGTGGCAGGGCAGGAGCTTGGTTAATTGTGTGCTGTGCAAAGCTGAAGGACAGGGAGATGTCTGTGTTGCCTTGTTCTCCCAGCACATGAACCTGTACCAGTTGTCTGTGATTCATTTTGAATCGATAGCTCTTGAAATGTACAGCAGAAAGTGTGATTTAAAGTCAGATTCATCTAGATACATTTAACAGTGCTTTAAAAAATTTATTACCAGCTGAACTGGTAGCAAAATGGCCATGCTGCTTATGATTTGGCTGGTGTCCTGACTTTCTTGCTTTCCAGATTATTTTTGGATAGTTTGGCAAATCTGTACTTTCAGGCAGTTCAGCACATCTCCTCATAATACAACATAAATTGAACTGTAAAAACTAATGGACTGGAATACATCAGGGCTTTAAAGACTTATGGCCAATTCTATATATTTTGTGCAGTGAAAGAGGCTCTCAGCCTCAGGCCTGTCATAGGAAAACTCGACCCGAAGTTGAAAAACTATCCAAGCTTTCCTGTAATGGCAGTCAGTCTGCTCTAGGGAATGGCCTGGCTCCTCTTGAAATGCAGTACTTACACGGAAATTCTGATTTAATCCCCTCTTTTTGGGGCTAACGTTGTTGCTCTTGGTGAACGTGCTGCAGTAAGGAAGAGAGAAAGGAAAAGGAGTGAGCTGAGAGAGCAATTCATCAGAGGAGGACAAGTGGCAGGGAGACTTTGCCAAGTTGCTCAAGTGGTCAGCAAGTGCTTCTGAGGCTGACTTTGAGCCACCTTTGTGGCAGGAGCCAGACTTTCTTGAGGCAGCAGATGTCCCCTTCTCTCCTGTGCTCCAGTGCTTGTTAAAAGTGGGAATGTGTCAGTTTTAAAGAATGTCATCTCGCTGAGCCATAGCCTGCCCAAATGCCAGGCTGGCTCTGCTTTGCTCTGAGAGCTGCTCAGCCCTGCCTTGGTGGCTGCATTTCCTGGGGGTGGGACCCACTGGAGCTGTGCCACTGTCCCTGTCTGTGCACCAGGGCACTGGGGCTGCCCCTGCCCTGCTCCCTTCTGACTGAGCAAATGCTTCAAATCCCAACCCAGCATCACCACGTTCTACATCACACCATTCCTTTGTCTCAGAACCTGGGATGGACAGAGTGAGGGAATGAGCTGCTTCACTGGGGATGATCTCATCTCCCTTCCTTGGACCTTTTCCTAATGCATTTGGTACAAGACCCATCTTGACTGTTTTCTTCCCAGCCTTTTGCTCCACATTTTATTGTCAGCAGTCCCAGCCATCTGCGCCCCAAGGGAAGTAAGTCAGCTTGATGTCAGTTATGTGGAAAATGGAGGAAAAAAGAGATGGCCCCTGACTCGAATAAAATGCCATCAGTTCTACAAGATCTAAGTCTGCTGTCACAGTTACAAAGAAATTTTTTATTTTGCAGGGGACAAGAAGGATTTTTTTGGTGGGGGCAGCGAGGTTTTTTGTTTTTGGTTTTTTTTTTGATGTTGTTTCATTGGGGTTTTTGGTTTGTTTTTTGTTTTTAATCTAAGTAGTTTCCAGGAGTGGCAAAGACATTAAATATATAGTGATAATAATAAATTATTAATATTAATTAATTAAACATACATTGTGTTCCTACAAGCATAATAGAAATTTATCTATGACTTGCTAATGATCATTTGTTTGTACATTGACTTGATACAGACATCTGAGTATTTCACAAGTGTAAATGAATTCAGGCTTGCTGCTTACTTTTTAGATAAATAGTAGTATAATTCTTTTTAAAGAATAAAGTAGCTTGCCACTACTGTTTAATATGTATTTTTTTAAGTACTAGGAGCCAGATTTCTGTTATATTTATGTCTGAGCTTGCTGACATTTTCAGTTGGATTATCATTGACACATAGAATGTTTTGGGTTGGAAGGGACCTTAAAAATCATCCCATCCCACCCCTGCCATGGGCAGGGACACCTTCCACTGTCCCAGGCTGCTCCAAGCCCCAGTGTCCAACCTGGCCTTGGACACTGCCAGGGATCCAGGGGCAGCCACAGCTTCTCTGGGCACCCTGTGCCAGGGCCTGCCCACCCTGCCAGGGAACAATTCCTTCCCAATATCCCATCCATCCCTGCCCTCTGGCACTGGGAGCCATGCCCTGTGTCCTGTCCCTCCAGCCCTCGGCAATTGTCTCTCTCCATCTTTCCTGCAGCTCCCTCAGGCCCTGCGAGGCCACACTGAGATCACCCCAAAGCTTCTCCTCTCCAGGTGAACAATCCCAGCTCTCCCAGCCTTTCCTCCCAGCAGAGCTGCTCCATCCCTCTGCTCATGCTGGTGCCTCCTCTGGGCTCTCTCCAGCAGCTCCAGGTCCTTGCTGTGCTGGCCCAGGGCTGGGGCAGCTCTGCAGGTGGGGTCTCACCTGAGGGGCAGAATCCCCCTCCCCTGCTGCCCACAGAGGATTTCAGGGCTGGGGCAGATCCAGCTCTCACCTCCAGCCCTCAGTCCTCAGAGAGCAGCTCCAGATCCCTTCCTGAAGCCAGCTAGGAGTCAGGGATGTCACAGGGAGGGCTGGCAGGTGGTGGCACCACGTTTGTCACCTCAGAGCAGCCCATGGCTGCCCTGGGCTGTGCCTGACCTCTCCTTGCTAGCAGCTCACACACAGGCAGGGGAAAATGCAGGAATTCTTGCTCAAAATTCATTTATGTTCTTCAGTCACGTTGGGTCAGATGGGTTCTTCAGCTCTGTAAATTATTGACTGCAGACAGCATCCACCCCTCCAAGCACAAATTAAACAATTACAGGTTCACCATTATCTAAAAACACACAGAAGACACCTGCAGAGAGGAGCTGGAAATTTCCTTCCAGATCTGTGCATTCCTTGGGCTAGGAACCAAATTGTCTGGAGCCTGTAATGGCCTTTACTTCAGTGCCACCAGGGCACAGCAAATTCCAGCCAGGCTTTGCCTCAGCTCTCACAGAGAAGGGCAAGAGGCACCAAAAAAAGCAGCAATATTGCCCTGAGTTTACCTGTTCAACAAACAGATTTAAACTGTACAGAAGGAATACTTTAATTTCTAGTTTAATATCCTAATATTATTTGTATATCTAATCTTTTGTATTCAGTGTACCAGCCTTCTACTGAGCGTTATGGCTTGTATAAAACACTAAATATAAATTGTGTAGTGTGTTATAATACTAATATATTCTGAATTTATTAGTTCTCAGTCTATCCTCTGAGAACCTGACAATGAATATTAAATAAAGCTGCTGTCACAAGAGCATTTCACATTATAGCCTTGGATAATTTGTAATATACTGAATATTTTGTATTTAATGAAAAACCATTGGCCTGCATCTACTAGTTTAGAATTAGTTTTCAACCAAGATAGCCGAGGCATTAAAATGACTTTATGTCAGTAAGTACATATGTTTTGGGGTATTTTTTGTGGAAGTTCTTTATTTGGTGCAATTCAGACATCACTAATATTTATGAAAATTACTTGTGCAATGAGCTGTTACTGTCTCAGGAATTCTTTTCTTTGTCTTTATGGTCCATAGATTTGTCTCACTTTGAGGGCTTTTTTGTGTAAATAATTAAAATTATTCTTTTCACTTTAATATGATCTAATCAGTATGTATCATGCATTTTAATGTAATAAGAGTTTCTAATTATTTAGAACCATTATTAGTTTTCTGAAATCCAAGGGAATTAAATCACGATGATTTTAGTTCCCTCTGGCATTGCTGAGGAAGTTCTTAGCACTTAAACCAAATTTCTCCACTGAATTTTTATAAGATATTTGGCAGACTTATATTAAATTGTGTTAAATTTCAAGATTTTGTCTTTATTTTTGTGAATGTTATTAAACTGCTGTTGCTTTGTGCCAGTCTAATTGCAAAGAACGGAGTTTGACTTTGCTTTTTTAAAATGTGGGTACCGTGATTTGAAGGTTGTTTGTCTTGTGCCTGCCCATTCCCATCTCTCCCCACCTGTTTTCCCTTTTTGTGATTTTAAATTCCATGCTGGGTGAGGTAGAATGCGGGATATTAACACCAGAATTTTTGGTGAAGTTCAGTTAATGCAGCAACACAACAGGAGCTGTAAAGTCCCTTTTTATCTGCAAAGGCAGGTTTTTTACCACAAATGATGTAACCATTTACCCAGTCGTGTGCCTTTGCTCTGGCCAAGAAACACTGTCCCAAGCACATATTTTTGTCCTCAATACATGTCTTTTGTCAAAAGAATCTTCATTTTGAGAAGAAAAATATTTTAAAACTGTAATTTTCCAAAAATAAGAATGAAATGAAATCTTTATTGCTGTATTGTTCTTAGCTGGACCTGCATATCTAATTCTTCAAACTTCCATGCTGCTATAGAGGACTAGAGTATTGTAAATGTGAAAAAAAAGACATGAGATTAAGGAACATCTGTGGAAGGAAACTGCTCTGCAGACTGCAAAGCACAGGGAGACTCGTGGTTCTGGGGGGGCACAAGCCAAAAATTAGTAGGGATGGGGAAGGATTTTGTTGTTCTGTACCTGGCACTGCCGGAAAATTGCCTGTAATTATTAAATTCTGGAGGCAGGGTGGAGCTGCAGAGAGGACAGGATGGGCACAAGTGGGGGTAGGGCTCTGTGCTGGTGCTTTCACCAGCAGACTGAGTTTAGGAGGTTGGTTTTGCAGGAGAAAAGTCTAAAGCTGAAGACAAGGTTGTCACAGATTGGCCTTTCCAGTGATCCCCAAGTGGCAGAATTTTTGTCTGCATCCAGTTGAAGTGGAGGGTTTGAATGGTCGAGAGCATTAAAGGAGCGAAGGCTTCACAAGATCTGACATGAGAAGAAAGGAAATAATTTATTAGGGATTTCATTAGACTTCATCTGAAGTATTAGAGACTTCATTGTTTTTTATCTGGATTACTGTACAGAAGAAAAAAAATTGAATATTGCCTACAGTATCTTCCAGAGCCTTGGGTGCCTCTGGTTTGTCTTGGAAAGCTGGGAATGGAGCAGAGGGGGGAATGTCATGTGTCTGAGCAAGTGAAACACCCAGGATTCATCTCCCATCAGGGTTGTAATGGGATCACTTGGCTCACTGTAGTGAGATACTTTGATAAGGATTAAGCTACAAGAACTTAGGACCACCAAATACAATCTATATAAAATGACCTCACATAATTGAAAACCAACACTGGATGAACAAAACAATTTGGTTTGCCCTCACTTGAGTCATTCTGTAGAAAACCCTTTGGAGGTTCTATGCTCAGACTTCCATCCCAGAATGATGCTCCTGCCTTTCCATGGATGTGGCAGAATTCACACTCTCCCAGGACAATACCTTAATGACACTTTGTTTCATGCACTCTGGATGTGGTTAGAATTGAATCACACTCTGAATTCATCAGCACTGTTTTTCATTTGTAACAGCCTAGAGCTTTGGGGGTTTCAGAAGAATTTGCTTCAGCTTTCTTTTTCATTAGAATTTATTTGCAGCTGAGGGAAATTCCAACAGCCAGAAGCATCATCACATAAATTAATGGGTTGATCCCACTCCCTGGCCTGGCACAGCTTTGGGGCAAACTTGTTAAACCCTGGCAATACAGGTGTGCCTCTTTCTTCTGATTTTCTAGTTTAATAATGAGAAACTTTGAGGTCATAATTTACAAATGCAAAACACTGATTAGCTGTTTTAATTAAATTAATAACACCTTAATATGCTTTGTATTCTTTTCCTAGAAAGACTTGGATTATTTCATTGCTTCAGGAAACACGAGGGGTTTCTTTTTCCTTGAGACAGTGCTGCATGTGCTGGGAATGGGGATCTTTGGGGTGAGGTCGGCAGGTTTTGGGAAGGGTCTGGTGGCTGCTTCAGCTCTGAGCTCTGTCAGCTTCTCCTCTCCCTCTGGGTTTTGGTGCTGTGGCTCTGTAGAGCTGCACCCAAGGGATCTACCATGGAAGTGCATTTTGGTGACTTCTGTGTGGGAACTTTTTTCAGGTGGATCAGAGAATTTCTGCATTTTTATGGGATGCCTGGTAGGCCCATTGAAGCTATTGAGCAGCATGATCTGAACAGAGCTGGGGAAATCTCAGGAATTTCCATGCTGTGCATGTCTGAGGTTTCAGCCTACAGGCCCTGGGTTTCCCTCTGGGGCTTCCCCTCTGAACCCTTCCCTCTTACAGACCCCAGTTCATGGGGCTTGGAAAGCCAGGAAAGGGCAGGTGCCCACAGTGAGGGCTTTTGGGGTTTAGAGAATGTGGAGGAGAGAGTGGGAAGCTGAACCAGGCCTTCAGAAATCTTCTTCAGAAAGTCTGTGCAGTAAGAGCCTCTGTGCTACAAGAATGTAAATTTTTATTTCTTCCTGCAGTTTGTTATTACTTCAGGCCCTGAAATGCCCAGGTAGGGTGGTGTGGCTTTAAATCTTCACCAAAATTTTAGGAATTATTTAGCTGACAATGCTTATGGGCCTTCTATATACAGGTACATGAAGACAAAGGTGTTGCAGCTGCAGTTCTCTCAGAACTCTGCTGCATCTCCACGGATGTTTTTTCCAAACCATGAAGCATCAGCTCAGCTCCTCTCACAGGCAGCCCATCAGACTTTCAACAACACAGAGCATTTCTCACCCCCATTCACTCTCAGAAAAAGCTACTTTGCTGACACCAACCTGTTTTTGAGTGTAGACGAGGCTGGAGTAATTTCATTGCATAACCTGTCACTTAATGGCTACAATTAACTGAATGAAATTTCCCACAATGGCTGGAGTTAAAGTTCTAATGATTTTGCTCTTGGCAAAATGCACACTTTCCCCCTAAGACTCCATAGTTGATTATTAAAAACCTAAGGCATCATTTAGACTTCCCTGCTCATATCTATCATAAAGAAAAATAACATTACATATGTTTACTGCTGTCACCTGCTTCCTTCCCACAATACATGTGTTCTGCAGGATATTAAAAAATCTATGATGCACAAGTGAGTCGTAACAAGAAAAGCAATTACATCTCTATCTTTATTCAGAGCACATAAGGTTTTGGGCTGTTCAGACAAAGATATGACATTTTCAGGCAGACAGTGTTATTGTTCCACACTTGGTGCAGTTTAGGGTCTTTAATAAGAACTTTCTCTTGAAAGCCTTTCTAGAATATTTTTGCATGTGTTCAGCTGAGCATTCACATATGCAGGGTCAGAAGAGGGTTCCCCAGAGCAGGAACTGTTCCTGTCCATGTAAGGAACAAGCTCTGGGCTCTTGGGGCTGCTGCTGGCACTGTCCTGGTCAGGAATGGAGCCAGGGCTGTGAATGCAGGGACAGTTTGTGTTTCACTGGGCTGTGCTCTCACTTGGTGATCACCAGACTTTGCCACTGGAGAGTGTCAGGAGCAGAGCAATACCTGTACAATCTAAACATGTTCTGCATGTACAGACATGCTGTTCTGAGAGGCACAGAGTGATGGCACCCAGACTCAGCCCCATCTGCTCTCAAGACAGTGGAATCAAGAGCTCACAGCAGGAGCAGACCTGGACCTCAGCTGTTGGGTGCCCTGTGGATTTGAACAGCTCCAATGCAGCTCCCCCAAAAAGGGCAGAGGTGGTGGAGGGGCTGCTGAGCTCCTCATCTCTCTGTTCTGGGGAACACAGGCCTGAGAATGACTGCAATGGCCTCTGGTTTGTGCTGCACAACTGCACTCTGAACAGGGACCCTGCAGAGGGGTCAGAGCAGAGGAGCAGAGGGGCCTCGAGAGCCCTGAGTATCATTTTCCCATTACATGAGGCATTTCTGGGGCTGTGTCTGCTGTCACCTTTCTGAGGCTGTGAGGGTGTTTGGTGGCTCCTGGCCACGTGGCTTTCCCCAAAGGGAAACTCACCTGTCCCTGTCTGGTACCATGGGGAGGATTAATCTTCAGTGCTCCTCTGCATCACATGCAGGTGTCTTTCCAGTGTCTCTAGTGAGAAGTCCTGGGACCTGAGAAAGCAAACGGAAGGGCTGCCTTTCAAATCTGGATTTTCTAACTGATAATTTGTTAGTTGTCTTTACTGGGCATTTTCTAGTTTGTCCTATCTGCAGAAAAACTCTTTTGCAAGACAAACCTGGAGGTTCTGCAGGACAGCACAAATGTAGGCTTGTAAATTTGTGTGAGGTTTATTTTCAGTGGGCAGAGGAGACTGACTAAAAGGGCTTGTGTAAGACATACCTATTAAGAGAATATTTTCAAATTGTTGTAATGAAAACTGTTTCAGATTCTGATGATACTCTGGTATGGCTATGAGGAAGCAGTGGGATCAATTCTCAAGTGTTCTTTCAGTCCCCTGAGGACTGACAGAGACATTTTGAAGTATTCTGCTGTGTAGCTATGATGCACCAGGCAAGCAGTGCAATGCAGCAGGCAGAGTTTTTATGTGTGTGTGGGTCAGGGCAGGTTAAGCTGTCAGTCTGCTTTTGAACTGCATCATTGCTTACAGCACCAAGTGGTACTGAGTGGGGCTGAAATTGCTGTTAGGTGTGGAATTAATGGCAGCAGCTGAAGTTGCTGGTTTGTCACACAGTCATTAATGGCTTGGTGGGATCATATTTAAAACTATATGTGTGGGTAAAAAAAAAATGCTGCCCTGCTTGTTATGCAATTTTCAAGCAGCCCAAAGAGACTGGACTGTGTTGCTCCCCAAACACAGGGGAATGATAGGGACAAAACTCAAAACTTGACAGAGCCTGCTTAAATTGTAGTGTTATACATTGTCATTGCTGAAGTAGAGTATAGTGTGGAAAAAAAAGAGCCTGTATGTATATTTTGCCCTTTGCAGATAAGTGAATTAAATGCCTTATTGCAAGCAGTTTTTGGTTGCTCTTAGAATGAAATAAAAAAAAAAGGTAAAATCAAGTCCAACATCTGCTTGGTTTGCTCAGCCAAGAACTTGCCTTTAAAGCACAATTTCAGGAAAAAGCCCAAGTGCTAAGGTCAGCAAGCAGAAGAGACTTCACTTCCCAGTAGATGTGTAGGTGTACTGGTATTTTCAGAATATCTCTGCATACATCTCTATGTGAGGTCTCTTTGTTTCTGCCACATACCAAGATTTTTGAAATGATGAAACTGTTCTGCTTTTCCATGGCAGAAATCATTGGAATCTGAATTTTCCCTTGCCTGGGGGACCCTCTTGTTGCAGGGTACCAGGCTGGGAAAGCTCTCCCTGGGCTCCTGGGGCACCACAGCTCTGTGTGGCCACTGCTCAGAACCAGGGAGAGAAAAACAGGATTGGCCATAGGTACAAGGGGCTGTGGAATTCCTCTTCCAATTGAAACTTGGCTGTTCATTGTTCTCCATCAAGGCCAGTGTGTTCTGCTCCACGTGGGGAGGGTGGCAGAGGGGTGGGACACGCTGGGTACTGCCTGGTGGGTTTTTGGAAAGCCCAGTGAGGACCCACCACCATGGTTCCTTGTTGGGGAAGATGAATCAGGGAAACTTTATCAATATGATTGCTTAACAAAAGATTCTGAAAATATGAAACCTATAATAGAAATAGAAATGAAAGCTTGCTTTGAGTTGTAGGATACTGAGCCTTAGTCACTATATAACCTGAAAACAATAGTGTAGCCAGCTGAAGGAGAATCCTTTTTGATTGAACAATACCCTTCTGCTGGCTAAGGAATCCAAAGGTCAATGTAGCAAAAGAGAATAGTCTAAAGAGTAGTTTTTAGAGTTTAAAATATAACACAGTATGGTAATGTAGTAGTTCTTATAGGCAGTATGTAGATTCTATAGGATTTTGTGTCTTGTACTGGTTGGTTAGTGTAAATTAGAACATTCAACACAAAAGGAGATATAATGGATTGTAACAAGGACCTCGCTCTCTTCCCCCTGCGCTCTGACCCCTGCCACCTCTCTCTGGCTCTCTTGCTCCCTCCTCTCTTACCTCTCTTACCTCTTACTCTCTTGTTCTCTCTCTCTCTCTCTCTTTGGGAGTTCCCTTCAGCCCAGGCTGGTGGCTGAACGCAAAAGGCCCTTTTTACCCTCCACCCTTGCAATAAACCCACGTGTTCTAGAATGTCTCAGGTCTGCAGAGTTCCCTCTCCCTGCCCTCCACGGATGCTCCTACAGCTCCTAAAGACTGTTTATGCAGAGGGGTGATGTGGTGTGAGACATCCTCACACGGGGGTTTCACCCTTGAGCCATCCCCCTGTGGTGGTGAAACCCCTCTGGGGGCAGCTCAGCTCTGTGTGTCCACATTTGTGTGAGCATCAACTGCTGGTCACTAAGTTCCTTTTTCTCCCCATCGTGTCCCAGGTGCTGATGGCAGCACTGGGGTTTTCATGACCTGCCCAGCTGGTGTTGCCCACAGAGCAGCCCCAGGGCAGTGTCTGGGCAGGCCCTGCTGCAGCTGCAGAGGGTCCCCAGGGCACTCACTGCTGGGGTGGATGTTCACCAAGGGCTGGATTGGAGGAATCTGCTCTCCATAGCTCCAGACCTCTTCGTGTTTGGGGGGAAAAAAGCTCCTCAAGTGGTGCTGATGTTGCTGCTTTTTGACTCTGTGCTCAGCCTCCTTCACCCAGGCTGATCTCTGTGACTTCAGCATCAAGGGGATGTTCTGGGCAGCAGTAACCAGAAAAGGCCACAGTCTCTGGTGACATGGCTGTGGTGACCTTCCCTATCTGTTAGGAGCTGCCCTTGGGGCAGCCTCAGCCTCCTCTGGGCTCAGAAATGCAGCACAAGGACCATTTTACATTCACTCCACCCTTGGAGTCAGTGCTGCACTTACAGCTTAGTGAGGTGATACAGAGGGAACACTGAGAGTAAGTGATGGCAGTCCCAGAGTGACCAGGAGACCATTTATATCAACAAAATAACTATTAATATCAAATTGCCCAATAATAGGTGCAGAATAATTTATGAATTTAATTTAGCTTTTCTTAAATTTTAATTTTCTAACAAGAATCTAGTTTATACATGTTTAATAAAGGTCTAATGTCTATAAATCATGTAGCTATATTTATTTTAGGAACTTGTGAGGACTTGATTTTAAAATAAAACTGTCTCTTCATAAAATACTATATTGATAATCCATGCAAATAAGGAAGTTTTCTTTGGGGATGAATCCAGACAGGTGGATCCTAGGATTGAAAAAATGCTTTATGAAAATGGCTTGAAATCCGCCATATTTACATCATATTTCAAGTGAATTGCAAACTTTGCTTGTGAGAAAAAACAGAATGTTTTTTAAGTCTGCACCAAAATAATTCATACTGAGCACATATACACACACACACACATACAAAAGCAGTTCTGGACACTCAACCCTAGAGCTTGCATTTTTCTCCAAATTTTAAACATGATCAAGTTCAAACAGTTTATTTTGCCTAAGACTTCTAGTTCAAATCTTCTTAAAAGCCCAAAAAATTAAACAAAATCTCATAATAGATCCTCTGGGAGACCTTTCTTCACACAGCCCTCCCAGGAACCCTACAGAATGAAGAGGCCATTAAACATGTTAGTTGATATAAAAAAATAGAGGTTGAGGGGTAGAGGATAGAGATATTGAGAAAAAAACTCCAGAGGCTACAGAGGGGACATTTTTGTACTTTTGATGACACGTTTTTCCTGAACAAACAGGGACACATGGATAGGAGCCATGCCCTGGGGAGTGCTGCAGAGACCACTGAGGCATGGCCATGGATCTGAGTTTATCCAGCTCAGGGTGTGCTCTGTGTGACACCCCTGGCACAACTCTGCTGCTTTTTTCCACTCTGTTCTCCATTAGTGACAGACAGGCCGTGAGGTTTGGCTGGGGGATTGCAGCTCTGAGGGCATCAGGATGGGCTGGGGTTGGGGATCCCAGAGCCCTCAGCAGACACCAGACAAGGAAGGTGCAGGCTGATAGAATAGATCAGCAGAGGTGCTGGAGGGTGCTCAGAGAGAACCTTCTGCAGGAGGGGACCAAAGGGTCTGGGTGATTTCAGTGTGGGTGCCCACACTCTGGGTGTGTGTGTGTGTGAGGGGGTGCTGTCAGTGTGTGTGTGTACTCACAGTGTGTGTGTGTGTGTGTGTGCTTTGTCTCTGTGGGGGTGCTCTGTGTGTGTGTGTGCTCTCTGTGTGTGTGCCCTGTGTGTGTGCTCTGTGTGTTTGTGCTCTGTGTGTGTGTGTGCTCTATGTGTGTGTGCCCTGTGTGTGTGCTCTGTGTGTGTGTGCTCTGTGTGTTTGTGCTCTGTGTGTGTGTGTGCTCTGTGTGTGTGTGTGTGTGCTCTGTGTGTGTGTTCTGTGTGTGTGCTCTGTGTGTGTGTGTGTGCCCTGTGTGTGTGCTCTGTGTGTGTGTGCTCTGTGTGTGTGTGTGTGCCCTGTGTGTGTGCTCTGTGTGTGCTCTGTGTGTGTGCTCTGTGTGTGTGTGCTCTGTGTGTGTGTGTGCTCTGTGTGTGTGTGTGCTCTGTGTGTGTGTGTGTGCTCTGTGTGTGTGTGTGTGTGCTCTGTGTGTGTGTGCTCTATGTGTGTGTGTGCTGTGTGTGTGCTCTGTATGTGTGTGTGTGCTCTGTGTGTGTGTGTGTGCTCTGTGTCTGTGTGTGTGTGTGCCCTGTGTGTGCTCTGTGTGTGTGTGTGTGTGCTCTGTGTGTGTGTGTGTGTGTGGGTGTGTGCTCTGTGTCTGTGTGGGTGTACTGCCTGGTGCCGTTTGTGGGTTCATTCCCCAAAGCTCCCCCTGAAGTCAGCACCCCACCCCCAGCAAGGCAAACCATGGCCCAGATCCTGCTGCAGAGCAGGGACACCTGGGCTGCATCCCAGGGGGGAGCTCCCCTGGAAATCCCAGTAATGGGCAGAGCAGTCAGAAAAGATCCTCGTTTATCATGCCAGAAGTGGGTAATTCCATCCCTGGCTTCCTGCTGCCACTCCATTTACTGCAGCCTGTTGGTGCCTAAGTGGTGATCACTTGAGGCAGTACATTAAGACTTGAAAGGAACAATAAATTTTACAATTAGGTTAGCAAACACCAGCGATGGTAGTTCTCCCTGTTGATAATTACAAATCAATTATCTTATATGTTTTATAAAAATGATAACTCCCATGGTGGTGTTGTGCAGCAAATGTTCTCAGAAGGATGTAAGAACTTCAGGGCCAAGTGCTAGAACATGTGCAGTGGTTAGCAACAGAAATGCTTGAACCCTGAAGCAATCCTTCTGTGAAAAATGTATTAAATTAAGGTCAGCTGGAGCAAACTGCTGCTAAACATGGTTAGTGTAAAAGAGAGTGTCTTCAAGGAGGGAGCTAATGGGACTGGATTTTTATGTCTAATGAACTGAAGATCCAGGCTCTGATGCAATGTTTTACAATCTGTTTATTGTACTATAGGGAGTTTTGTTCAATTCCATGAGCAACATTCCTAGTGTGAAATAAACTCTTTCATAATAAACTAATGACTACCTGAGTCTAATTTTAACAAATCAGTATTTCTGTTACAAAAACGGTTGAGTTGGTTATTTGTGCTAAGAGGGCTAAAATTATTCACTTTAGCACTATATGTAGGCTCTCAGAATCAATTGACAAATAACTGGAGTAAATCCGTGCTCTAGTATTGCATATCTAACTGTAAAAATGATGAGCAAAGATGAATAGTTTCTGAGAAATAAAGGTATTTGTTATGAAAAGTTGTATGAGAGAGGCCTGAAAGGAGCTGAAGGGCTCCCTGCAGTGGGTGGGTGTGTGGAGTGTCCTTTTGGTCACTACTCCGGGCCCTGCAGTGAGAAATGGGAGACATTTGATGTGCTCCTGGGTGTTTCCCGTGCATCCTCCATTTCACCCACGTTTGAAATGCTGTTTGCACCTCCCAGTGTTTGCTGTGGCTGCTCTCACTCAGCATCTCACTTTTCTTCAGTTCCCTCTGCTGTGAGGGCTCCTGAGGAGGTGAGGACAGACAGGTAACACGACACACTGCTCCACTGCCAGCCCTGGTGTTAATCAAGATATGGGGCTGCACTGGAAATTACAGAGACACAGACAATGTGTCAGAACCCAAACAAACAACGCCTGCACACAACTCAATTCCTGTATGCAAATGCTGGGCTTGCAGGTGCAGACAGGATAATTGTGCATGGAAATAATCAGAGCCCATTTGCATGGGTAATTGGTATATACAGTGATAGCATATGCATATCTACTGGTGCAAAAACTTCTTTGGAATCAGGGAATTACTGTGGAACTGCTTAATACCCAGGAGCAGTTTCACTTTTACTGTGCCTTTTTGCCCTCATGGATATTGCAGTAAATAGAACAGGGGCATGAATGGATGTGTGACATCCTTCCATGAACAGAGCAGAGAAAGGTTATATCTGAAAATCTCTTTTAATTTTCAGAAAAAGGAATATATATGTGTGTGTATATGTAGGTATATATGTCTTTAACAAAGCGCCATTCCCAAATTCTCTCCTGCTTTGCTTGGGAAGTGGAAAGAAAGAGGAAAGAGAAAGAAGCTCTGAAATGGAAGAGAAAAAGAGCCCAGGCTGACAGGAAAAGGGGCTCTCAGTGAAACTGCATCCCATCCTTACTGCATTTCATGATGTAAGCTGCTGATATTGCATCTTCATGGCATTTCCCATCAAACCTGACAGGCTTTATAGCAGTTCTAAATTTGAGTATGGAGGAAGGTACAAGTGGTTAGAAAGTGAGTGCAGCAGGCAATTGCTGTAGAGCTTGTTGTCACTTTTAGTCCTAGTGAAGCCTAAATGCTATATTATTGTCTGTTTTGTTGACAGCACCTACAAAAGTAAACTGAAAAACAAAAGTCTTTGACACTGAAGTATTATCTGTGTTAATTTTCCATGTTTTGCTCTGAAGGAGTGACATAAAGCTGGACTTTTGTACTGCAACTTTCCACTGTGCTGCTATTGTATAGAGTTTGGGATTAAAGAGAGTTTCAAAATGTACCAAAGTGCTGCTTCGGCTCCTGCTATATGTGTGCAAGAGGAATGTGAGTAATTTCATCATTTCTGCTGATTAATAATTTTAGATCTGTTTTGTGCATGTGTCTGAGACAGTTGACAGCACAGATCTTTAATACCTAATAACATTATGTCTTATACATGAGATATAATAGGATATATTAAGTGGGGCTTATCCTAAAGACATTTATTCTCATAAGTTCTGCTGCATGACAACCTTAGGATTTGTAATTCTTTTCTGGTTAGGAATGAAATTCTGGTGTAATTCAGTAGCATTTACAATGAACTGTGGGTACCTGACACACAACATTTGGATTGAAGTGACCAGCACAGCACCTGCCCCCAGCAGAGCTGAGCTGGAGCCATGGGCAGCATCATAAAACCAGCTGGGGATTTACATTGGGAGCAGCAGAGGAATTGGTATCCATAATGCTGGAATTACAAGAGCCTGGGTAGAGTTTCTCAGAATGCTGTTTAAAACAAAGTCCCCACTAAAGCAAACCCGTTGCTTTAGTTGTTACTTTAAATCAAAAGTTTTAGACCCATTTTTAATTGCAGAAAGGGCTTACTTTGGGTCCTGTGGTTCTGAAAGATTATTTGTGATGTCCAGAATCAGTAGTTAATCCCTTTAAAGTGTTTCTTTTTTGGCATGCACATCTGGCAGTCCAATGGCATCTTCCATGTGTTGTGGAAAGCAGAGAGAATCTATCAGAGATTTAAATCTTGGTGGGGAAACCTTTCCCTGTACAGTTAGATTTGACTTTTTCAAGAGCCTAAAAATATCTTTTAAGCCCATGTGTGGTGTGTGCTGCTTCCTTTTAGGGAGTTTTTAAATTTCAGTTGTTTTGGGAGGATCTGGGTGTTCCTGGGCACATTAACACTTTTCTGTTGCTTGGCTTTCAATGTGGGCAGGTTCATGGATTAGATCACACTGAGAAAGGTCCCTTTACATAATTTCCTTTATTTATTTATTTCTATATTATTAGGTTTCTGTGCCTACTACAGTTTATTGGCTACACAAACTACAAAATCTGGTGAACTTTACGGTCCAGCACAGTTAGTTGTGTCAGATCCATGAAATGAGTGCAGCTGATTTGTGTAGGGACTCAGAGCACACAGTGGGGCTGACAACAAACCTGAAAGAACAGCATTCATCTTAAATCACCTTTCCATGAGAGTATGGAAGAATCTGGAGAGCCTGAGAACAGGGGGAATTTCATTGTAGTTCTCTCTTTCTGTGACAGTTGACTCACAGGCTCCCATCATGACCTTGCTGTTCCAGCTGAAGTTGCAGTGTTGAGGAGCTCAGGCACCTGGAGGGATGTGTGGTGTGAGGAGCCCCAGTTCCTGCAGGTGCAGGGGCTGTGGGGAGGATTTTTGCAGCCTGCGTTCTGTCCACTTGAAATTCTCTATGGCTGGAGTCAATTTATTAATAGGTTACTCATCCTTTATAGTCAAGTGTTTGCAGGTCCCCTGGAGTTTCCACTCAGGAAGCACAGCAAACATCCAAAATAATCCAGCTGGGCAGCTTTGCTCTTCATCTTTTCCTGCATGCCTTCAGCTGAACACAAGTGATGAGTTGTCCACAAAATAAAATGTCAGTTTTTATTTATGTTGGTCTCGGTGGTAAAAAGGCATTTCTAGTGCTAGAAACGACCTCTAATTTTTCAAACATGAGTCCTTGGGGATTCCTGCTCTCCCAGCAGGTGCTCCCAGCACTGTTTGGTGCAGGGAAGCCCTGTCTGGCACCCTGGCACAGCAGAGCACCATGAGATCACACGTGGACAGCTCAGACTGGTGCCAGCACAAAGCTGATTATGGACTCTGTTAATTCACTGGATTCAGATCAAAATGTCTTAGAAGCCAGAACTCCTGCTGGGTTTAACAGTGTGGGTTACACTGCAGATTATTTCCAGCAGTAAATATATATATATGTACATATGTATGTATATATATGTGTGTGTGTATATATATATATATATATATATACATACATATGTATAGTCAGGGTCTTTTCTATGGATGCCCACTTTGTCACTCCTGAAGAAATGTCAACTAACTCAGGGAAGAATCATGTTGTGAACCTGCTCAGCCTGACAGGAACAGCAATAAATGTGTGTTTGCTTTGGTTGGTTGGTTGTTTCCTTGCAGCTGAACGTGTGAGGCACAGAAATCCCCTCCAGGGTGAGCAGTGAAAGGCAGCAGCAGGAGCACAGCCCTGGGATAGCACAGGCACCTGGTGAGGGCTGAAAAAATTATCCAAAAGACATGAACAAAATTGTTCTTAACTGAGAGCTGTACAATCAGTGGAGTTTGCTGTTTCATCTTGCCAAGTTTGGTTTAAACCTGGGATAGTTTTTGTTGTGGGAAGCAAAAGGGTTCCTGGGAACTGCTCCTGCAATTTCTCATGAACTCTCTCATGGCCAAGCATTGCTGTGTTTCTGTGCTCTTCTCTGACACCCATCCCTTTGCACTCAGAAAGACCCTTGGAAATACAAGTGAGGTGACCTCTGCTGATTCCCAGTCATATTAAATTTCACACTTTTATCAGAGGAATTCATTACCCTTATTGTTTAGATATAATGAATAACTGGCAGCTTTTTGGAATTAGACAGCAGTCTGATGTTCTGTCTTAGATGGCACTTTGAACACACTTTATATGCTTTGACATTTTATTTCATTTAATATTGTAGGATGCCCCAAGGTGCTTTAACCTGGAGGCTGCTATAAAAATAAAGCTGGAATGCATCCCAGGAGCATTTTGGGAAAGCTTGGCTGTCGGGTCATTGGTACATACAGCCAACAGTTAAAAATACACAATAAAAGAGTTTCAATAACCCACTAAAAATGCATCATGTATTCCATCTTATCCATCCCAGTGTGCAAAGAGAGCTCTGGAAACCACTGCAGCTCCTCTTCCTAAAATTACACATGGAGCCATTCTGCCTTCTAGAGTGAGGGCCAGACACAGAGTGAGAATTGTGTGAGGGAAGGTTAAAAGAAGGGAACTTCAATGCCTTCACAGCCAAAAATTGTCCTGTTTAAACTTTAATTTTTCATGCATAAACTGGGGCAAAGGATGAGCTGAACCAGCAGTAGTGGAGGGATCTGTAGCAAAGCCTAAATGATGCTGTAAATCTTGAGTATCTTTTTCAAGCTGTTTTGCTCAATTTCTCTCTCCCAGCTGCAGCCAGAGCAGCTCTCCAGGTGTCTTGGGAAAGGCACATCTTTTCTCTTGTGCTGATGAAAGATTTGGAGTCAGGGGCTGTGCAGAACCCTGCAGTCTGTGAGTGTCCTTGGACACTCACTGGGAAGGGACTGCAGTTTAACTTTCACTTTAAAGGGAATATTTCCAGGTAGGGTGAAGGGCAGATATTCTGGTGAGATAGGTCTTTTAAATAATTTATATAACTCTGAATAAAACAGATTATTCTGTGTGCTACAGTCATCTGTAAGAAAGAAAATAGTCCAGCCCCACAGACCCCACCCCTAAAGAGAGATTGTTCTTCTGTATTTTCACAATTAAGATAATAGTCTATGATTTCCTTCTTGTTATCTGAAAGAAAAATAAGCATTCATGCAAACCCTGGTTATTAAGAATCCTAACTGCTGTCATTGTTGTGTAGCTTTTTATGGCCTGGAAATAAAGCTGGGAGATGGAGCATTTGTAAGTGCTTTAATAACTGGTTGTCACTTGGCAAAGAATGGACACCAAGGATATCAGCTATTCACACACAGAGCCACTCCAAAGCTGAAGAATATAGAGTTATTAATTTCAAAATAAAGAGTTTAGTGACTGGTAAAGAAACCAGCTTTGTGGTTTGCAGGAAACGGGTTTTCTGTGGGAAACAGGGTCTCAGCCCTGGGCAAATCCTCTGAGGCAGAAACATATTATGGCCTCTTGGAGTAAGTTTCTCCCCCTTTCCATGTTGGGTCATGTGGTGGTGTAGGTGGAGATAAAGCATACTTTTTGAACTTAAAGGTTACTTTATTCAAAGAAACTCACTGAGTCACAATACTAACTGACTTCTGGGGAATTAATTCTCAAATCAATTTGGTAGCATCATCTCTAAAGAAATCACATATTTCTATACTTTCATTTTTTGCTTATATATACAATTACATATACCTGTACATGCAGAAGGAACTATAAGTATTATGTTATCATCTAATAAAAACCTCCTGAAGGCTTAAAAATTCGAAATGGCTATTCATGTCTCATGGCAAAGCTTTTGCCTCTTGCATATCTGAATGCTGAAAGTTTAATTACCAGTGTGCGAATTTGCTCCTTTAGATTCTCCTTTAAAAGAAAAAAAAAATCAACAATGTTGAAGTCTTTGGAACAAATTTTAGTTTGTTTTACAATGTTGCTAGTGTATTGTGAAGTATCACATCACATTAACTTATTTTTTTCTGGCTCACTCTCTTAAAGGTAACAGGACAAAATGCATTGTAGGCTGAACTTTAAATGCATTAAGTAGTTTAAAACCTTTTTTTTTTTCCCCTATGAATAGTAGTTATCTCCAATGCAGTGATGCAGTGGTTAATTTGGACTCTCCAGGGATGCCTGGCAGTGACTAGCTTCCTGCATTCCTGTCCCAACATCACAACCTGATCCACAACTCCTTTCAGCACAACTGTGCCATGGGCAGCCATCAGTTCTGTGGGACTGGGATAAGGCAGTGGGCAAGGATCTGTTTGAGCTGCCTGGCCAGATCCAGATGGCTGAGGATCTGAGATGCCTGTGATCCAGAAACAGAGCAAGGCCTGGAAAACAACAACTGGCAGAGCCTAAATGGCTCTTGCTGGTTCTTACAACACAGCATGAGATCCAGAGATGTTTGGAACTGCTGGAAAGTGCCTGCAAGCCTTATCAGGCAGAAATACATGCAATTAATTTCTTCTAATTTCTGTTCTCACAGTGTGGAGAGACTGTGAGGTTTAATATGCAATGCAATAAAAAATCAATGCAAGGCATTCCCTCATGAGATTTTTAGAGCCCTTACTCTGGAATCTGCAGCCCTGGTTGTACTTTTGGCTACAATATTTATTGAAACTCATCTGTACTGAACAAAACCAAACTGTACAGTTTGGGGTACAGTAGATGTCAGTCCCTTGGGAAAGCTGGGAAGGATGGAGGATACATCCTAGCAGATGTAGTTGCTTTTGATTAAGCTGCCCCACTTGAATTCTCCATAACTTGCAGAGTGAAGGTGAAGTATCATGGGTGATTCTCTTAGGGGAGACTATCACTGCCAGGTGCTGGGATAGATGCAAAATGTGCTGCAAAGGAGATGCAGATTTGCATACTGCCCTTGTAATTCCAAGTTTTCCAGGTCTCCTCTCAGTTGCTTTCTCACACTTGACCAGGAAGGACAAGAGACTCCAAAACACCTGCAAGACAAAGGAGCCTTGGTGTGAGGATGCACTGAGGGAATTCTTTACAGGAACACTTCTTTGGTGTCATTTTCTCTGTTCTAGTCAAAGGCTCCGCAATCTCTCCATATTTATTGCTTGTTTTAACATACATTATTTAGAGTTTTCCTGACCTTCATCCCTGGCTTTGAATCACATTGCTTCATTTTGTGCAGATGGACACAAACGCTTCCCCTGCAAATGTAAAATGTGGCTCAGATTTTCTGGGTGTGACTGCTCAGGTACTGGGGTGGGAAGGGTCTGCAGACATTTCATGTTTCAAAGGCTTTGGAAAGATCTCCCAAAGCTGGCCTGGACTTCTCCACTCTGCCACTGGGAGTTAATGGATTAAACACAGGTCTGAACAGGGATGTGCCATCATTCATCAAGTTGGTCACGAGTATTTTCCTATTTGAATGTCTGCCCCACCCCAGTTTGGGTAGGAACATTTCCAGCCTCCTCTTTTCCAGTTATTCCTCAGCTTTTTGTGTCTGGAGATCATTAAGTCTGTTCCATTCACCCATATGTGAATCCAGCTGCAGCAGTGGGAGGTAGATGGAGCCCTGAAATCTCAGTAGAATTCCTCTACCCGTTCACCCTGGGGCAGTGCAGCATTTCATTTTTAGTGCAGGGAAAACTGAAGCTCAATATTACACCTCCTTGAAGAAAGAATTTGAATTCCTAAAGGCTGCGTTTGAGGCATTATAATCTGCAGGTATTCTGATTATTCTGTATTTCCCTTTCAAACTGAAGGTGGGAATTAGGGGTGCTGTAGTCTTTGAGTGGAAGATAGTTGAATTTTGGCTTTCTGCATGGTGAAACAGAGGATTTCTGTGACAGCCATTTATACAAATGGGCCAAGATATATCAGAGGCTGATGTAAGTGCTGCCAGTGCCTGAGCCTTGTCAGGTTTGTGCCTCCTGATCTTCACTACAAAGAAACGGTGCAAACATGTCACTTTATCACTTTGAGGAGTTAATTTGTCATCCAGTATGGTTTTAATCTCTGAGAGCACAACCATTTCCGAGTTGTTTGTTTTATAACTCTGCTCTGAGAGAGCTGTTCCTGCTTTGATGTGCCTGTTGCTCTCGCCACAGGCAAGGAAAGAACATCAGAGAGCAAAATATTTACAGTGCACAGGGGTCCTGCTGGCCACACGGTGGGGGAGGGCCTGCTGTGGCCAGGCAGTGGTCACACAGTGGCCAGGGTGGTCACTCTGTGGCCAGGACAGTGATGACCCTGTGGCCAGGCAGTGGTCACCTTGTGGCTGGAGCAGTGGTCATCCTATGGCTGAAGCATTGATCACCCTGTGTCCAGGGCAGTGGTCACTTCATGGCTGCAGCAGTGGTCACTCCATGGCAAGGGCAGTGGTCATTCCATGGCTGGAGCAGTGATCACCTTATGGCCAGAGCATTGGTCCCACAGTGGCTGAGAGAGTGGTCACTCTGTGGGTGGAGCAGGTGTCACCCTGTGTCCAGGGCAGTGGTCACCCTGTGGCTGGAGCAGGGGTCACCCTGTGTCCAGGGCAGTGGTCACTCTGTGGGTGGAGCAGGGGTCACCCTGTGTCCAGGGCAGTGGTCACTCTGTGGGTGGAGCAGGGTCACCCTGTGTCCAGGGCAGTGGTCACTCTGTGGGTGGAGCAGGGTCACCCTGTGTCCAGGGCAGTGGTCACCCTGTGGCTGGAGCAGGGTCACCCTGTGTCCAGGGCAGTGGTCACTCTGTGGGTGGAGCAGGGTCACCCTGTGTCCAGGGCAGTGGTCACTCCCTGGCCATGCCAGTGCCACTCCCATGTGTCCCCCAGCCCCGTGTCCCGTGGGGGTTCCCAGGCCCAGCCTGGGTTGGTTTCAGAGGTAAAAATGAGGGATTTTTGCTCTTGTGCAGTGCTTGCCCCTCCCCAGGTGAGGTCAGGGAGCTTCTGACAGCTGAAGTCATTTATTATGGAAAATGTTGTGACTCGGGGGGGTTTTTGGCAGGTTCCTGATCTTTGCTTCCCTTGTCCTGCCTGGGAAGAGGCAGGGAGACATCACTGCTGAAGGCTTGGTCTCTAGAAATACGGGAATTATTGCTCAGTTAAATAATTTAGGAAACATTCTCTTCTTCATTTTCTGTCCAAAACTAAATTCTAACTGAAAAATTACATTTTTCTCCTCAGAGTGTGAGCACTCATTGTCTAAGGTATTCAAATGAAAAGAGCTTGATGACTCCATTCCCTTTGCACTGGCTCTATCCAGGTATTTTGTGGATGCTGATTTCACCAGGATCTTGAGCACATGATTTTTTAAAGACTTTTTTCTCTTTTTCTTCTCCTTTTTTTTTTCTTTCCCTTTCAAAAAAATTTTAGTTGGTCTGGAGATGTCCAGGAGCCACTGTATATTTAGTATAACAGAAAATGTTAAAAGTAATTTCTGTTTTTAACTCTCTATATTTTTGTATACATACATAGAAGTATAAATAGAATACTCTTGTTAACTTATTTATGAGGGTTGGAATATTGGGATCATCAATATTATGCTGCAATAGTTAAAGGTTTCATCAAGATAAAAAATTTAAAGGCAAAACCAACTTTGGGCACAGCTTGGTTAGTGCAGTAATAAAAGTACTGAATTGGAACTGATGGAGGTCAGAAGCATCAACCAGAGAGTGAAGAGCCACAGTGACATGGAAAAAGAAGCAAATATGGCAAGATATGGGTATTATATGGGCACTGAAAGAAGGATGGGTAGGAAGGAGACTATTAAATATCTATATTTTAATACAAAGCCTATATAGAGTAACCTGGAAGTAGAAGAAGTTTGAAACTGCATTTTGCTTGGTTTGCTGGCACATATTTTGGAACAACTGGGGGGAATTTCAATCCAGGAGCTGCAGCAGCTGCTCTGAGAGATGCTGTTGGGCAAAGGAAATTTGCCTGGAGGGAATGCAGTGCCTTGGCTCCCCAGTGAAGTTCAGCAGCTTGCAAGAGGGCTGAGGTTTCCCAGAGCACAGGGCTCCTCAGCTGAGGTCACCAGGAGGCTCTGGGGGTCTGTGGGGACAGGATTTGACAGCACAGAGCAAAGTTCTTCCTTCGCATCTTTGATTTCTGAAGCTGTGCTGACAGTCTGTCACTGCCTGTCTGTGCTAGCTGCGTGTGTAAACAACCCAGACCACAGACCTCAGACCCAAAGTGCTGAAAGATAAGGAACCTGCAGGATTCTCTGCCTAAGAAACCCTAAGAATAAGTCAAACCAAATATTTTTCCTACCTAAAATTTGACAGTAGCATAGAATTAAATATATACGTGAACACAAACTATTACATATACATATAAAAATGAGGCTACACTGCTCAGCTTGAGTAACAAAGCTCAGGGATGTGGTTTCCAACACTCAGTTCTGGGCATTGTTTAGTTTTAGAAAGCTGGAAGTCTTTGCTTTTTGTGTTGGGTAATCAGCTGGGCTTTTCTTCCCCCTCCTGCCAGCTACTGGCAGTATCCCAGAGGACAGAATGCCCTGGAGCCCCCAGAGCTCTGTGTGCAGTACAAACCCTCTGCACCCTGAGCAGGGCACCACGGTGCTGTCCCTCCCCAGGACACACTGTTCCCATGGCTGGGATTTGGGGCAGGATGCCCCTCTGGGCACTGGGAGCCCTGACTGGCTCTGATGACAATTTTTGGTTGGATTGGCAGAGAATCCGTAAGATTCTGGCAGAGCAGAGAGAAAAGAATGGCTTTGCCTGTGCACAAGTCAAAAAGCTGGGAGCAGACAGTCAGTTTGTGTTGACAGATTCCTCAGGAACATGGACACCTGCAATTCTGTATGTTCACTGCTTGAGCAAAACTCCCCTGTCATTTAAAATTCCCCTGCTGTGGAGGGATGCAGACTACTTCAGGCTCCCATATCAGAAGCAGTTATTTGATGTGGGGTCCTTTTGTTACATTCCTGATTGCTGGCTCTGATAGCTGAGGCTTAATTCAGTGGCTGTGAACATGGAAACACCTCTCTATGACAACCACTCTGTTTTGTCCTGCTTGAATTTATGATATGCTGCGGTCATAATTCAGTGGAAATCAAGAGCTGGGAGTAGTGGTTACACATCAATACAGTCAAATCACTGCTAAAAACTGGAGTTATTATCCTTTAAATTTGATTTTGTGGGCAAATTGCAGTTGCCAGCTCCTCAATTTGATTCGTTCCAAAAACATAAGAAACTGAAAATGCCAGGAGGCATCAGTCCTGTAAATATATTAGTGCCATCTGGAGTGGAGTGACCTTGGACATTTTGCCTGGCCTTAGAATCTTATTGTTGAAAGTAATTCAGCCATTAATACTTGATTGAGTTTGTGCCTCTGACTACACAGAACTTGATCTTTACCTCTCACGCAAAGAGCAGGTGACATCTAATTTAATAAGCTATTAAATGTGCATTATAATAATTTGTTGGTTTTCTTACAGTAAAAGAGCAAGCAAATAAATATAGATTCCTTTGAAATGCACTGTGTGTGCAGTGTGGGAAAGGGAACAAGATTTCTGGGTTTTGTGACAGCCTCAGTGAAGCACAACAACTAATGTTAGAGGTACCTGCCTTTGAGCTATTTTTTATCAGGTTTCCAAAAAAAAAAAAATCTGCTTGTACCTTAAATCACTATCAAATTTTGGGAAACAATCTCTAGATTAAAATGACTTTGGGACTGGTGAAATGGTACACTATTGATATGGGGCCCAGTGAAAATACTGGGAAGAATTCTATTGATTTGAAGTGAGCTAAAATTTCAGGGGCTTCACAAGGTAATTGACATCAATGAGGTGAAGAGAAGCAAACCTTTGGCTCACTGGAGGCTAAGTGTGGTCCAAACCTCACTGTATGGCACCTGCAGCTGATTTACCCCTGGGTATTTTGGGATGGGCTCATTAACATCAGTCATCCTGCTCCTGTTGTAACATTAGCAAGGCTTGTAAGGAGCTGGTGCCTTAGGTTGTAAGGGAAAATGAGCAGTTCTAACAGCAGCTGCCTTCTTGCCAACAGAGCTGTTCATTTTAATAGCAGCAGTGTTCTACAGAACCCTGCACACAAAGCAGATTAATAGCTGGAAACACAGAAATCTGAAGGAAATTTGTAATGAGCAGAATCGTGGCGTTGCCTGGTCTCTGGGAAGGTCTGAGGTCTCACTGATCTTAGAAAGATTGCTTAATTATGGTTGGAGGTCTCTCAATTAAGATTGCTTAATTATGGTTGGAGTCTGTCTCAAGGCATGTACATCTAACATGGTTGTTGGAAAAGCCTTTTAAAATAAAGAATGTTTCTCCAAAGCAGCAAGATATCAGTGAATGTTTCAAATGTGAAATGCACACTCAGAGGGAAGTAACTGAAGGCTTTGGAGCATTCTAGGGTTAAGTTCCCATCCAGTTAGCTAAAAGCAACATCTTTTTGTGTCATATCTTTGCCTAGCATTGTTCGTAAACTCAAATAAGCCCATTTCTACATGAGGCTGGTGTGCAAGTCCTTGTGAAGGTGACAGCCTGATCTGCCCTGTGCAGCCTCCTGCTCGAGGCAGGAATAGAGCCCAGAACCTGTGCTGGGCCACTGGGGGCAGAAAACACAGTCATTACCTAAAATCAACAGAAAGCAAGGAGTGAAATGTGAAGAAATAATAATTTCATAAACATGATTTGCTCAAAGTGTGAAATAATTGAAAGACAGATTACTGGCAAATTGCTGCAGCTGACCCAGGAGCTGCCCTGATGGAAGAAGGGCTGGAAGGATGGCCCTGGATGGGGCAGCCTGTTTTGGATTGAGGGAAGGGTCAGAGCTTCCCCTGAGCTGAGTGGCAGATTTCCATCAGACTGTCCCCAGTGCCTGCTCTCTGAGCTGAATTTCACCTGCCAGAGTTACTTGTGATATCACAGTCACATCTCTAATAAATGAAATTCAGAAGATGTAAAAGACAGGAATTAGCAAAGTGCAGCTCTGCTGATTGTTTTGGAGCAAGACCTAAGCTCAGGCAGAGTTCACTGTCAGCTCTATCAGGTAATGATACCACCCAGAGCTGGCTATCTGGGAGTTTCAGTGCCTTATCTCACTATTGCTTATGAAGCACTTCAGTCAATCAAATCCATATGAGCCAAAAATGCAACTAAGTAAATTGTCCATGTCTTAGCAGTGACATTAAAGCTAAAATATGACCAAAGGCTTTTGTGTCAGGCTGGTCACTTGAAAAGGGACAGTGTTTGCCTGGGGATTCCCATGAAACCACCAAACTCTTTGTATTACAGGCTCACAAACCTTAAAGCTGACAGAGGAGAGAGTTTTTTGTAATGTAGCTAACTGATTTAATAGAAGTACAGCTGAAATTGAATCATTAGATGCCCTTCTTAAGAACCATAATGAAAATAGGCAATAACAGCAATGACTCCTTCTCCAGTCTCAGGTGGTCCTGGACAGAGGGGGTCATGCAAGCATAATTTTAGTTGTCATTTAGAGGATTGTTAAAGACCAAAAGGATCTGAGAGCCAGGCAGATCTGCTAGGGCTTTCTTAAAAGCTTCCCTTAACCATGTGTTATGTACCTCGTGTTGGATTAAATCTTCTCTATAAGGAAAAATGTGGTTCAAAAATAAACTTTGAATAATCAGATGATCAAATTTAATTCCATATTTCCTGTAATATTGCAGAGAGTTGTTCTGAATCCTGATGTTTCATACACCATATTTTAACAAGTACTTGTACTTGCATTATCAAAAGCCACATAAAGAAGCATCAGTTGTCACAGTTTAAATAGTTACAGGTTTTTCCTGCTTCCCCTCCACTAGGATGTAGAGGAGGAAATTTAGGCAAACCTTTGGAATTCTGGGGTCTGTTGTCTGGAGAGTCTGACTGATATTCCTTACAAAATACATGCTGAGAGTCATCCATTCTGTGTAAGCAGTGGGAATAACCAGAATGGAAACTGGCAAGGTTTGTATTCAGTTTTCTGCTTCCATCTGAACCATGAAAACTGAACACTTGGAACCACAGTGGTGTTTTTCTTTTTTTTTCATTATTGAGAGAATTATGCATCAAAAATACATTAAAATAATCTTCCCCTTGCCAGGCCAGCCCTTGCGAGGATTTCTCTCACAGTGTCCTTGCTGCTGCCATCCCAGGGGGGAAAAATTCTGTGCTTGGATGTGAGTTGTGTTTGGCAGCAGGGCTGAGATGGTGCCTCCCACCCACTCTTGGGGATTTAGAGCACCAGAGCCACTGCAGAGGCTTAGGATGCTGTTCTCCCTGTTCCTCTAAGCCAAGTTTAACATGCCAGGGAAGTGAGCCCCAGGGGGATGTGAGCAGTGCTGGTACTGCAGGGTTGGGTGGTGCTGACCACAGGAACTGCTCTGGGAACCAGCACCACAGCTGGGCCACGGCTGGTCAACACCTGAGCCACAGCTGAGCCACAGCTAAGCCACAGCTGGGTCACGGCTGGTCAACACCTGAGCCACAGCTGAGCCACAGCTGGTCCACAGCTGATCTAGAGCTGATCCACAGCTGATCCACAGCTGATCCAGAGCTGATTCAGAGCTGATCCACAGCTGAGCCACAGCTGGTCCACAGCTGATCCACAGCTGATCTAGAGCTGATCCACAGCTGATCCACAGCTGATCCAGAGCTGATTCAGAGCTGATCCACAGCTGAGCCACAGCTGGTCCACAGCTGATCCAGAGCTGATCCACAGCTGATCTAGAGCTGATCCACAGCTGATCTAGAGCTGATCCACAGCTGATCTAGAGCTGATCCAGAGCTGGGCCACAGCTGATCCAGAGCTGGTCCACAGCTGATCCAGAGCTGGGCCACAGCTGATCCACAGCTGATCTAGAGCTGATCCACAGCTGGTCCACAGCTGGTCCACAGCTGGTCCACAGCTGATCCACAGCTGATCCAGAGCTGGCCACAACTGGTCCACAGCTGATCTACAGCTGGTCCAGAGCTGATCCACAGCTGATCTACAACTGGTCCAGAGCTGATCCACAGCTGATCCAGAGCTGATCCACAGCTGATCCAGAGCTGATCTAGAGCTGATCCACAGCTGATCCAGAGCTGATCCAGAACTGGGCCACAGCTGATCCACAGCTGATCCAGAGCTGGCCACAACTGGTCCACAGCTGATCCAGAGCTGGGCCACAGCTGATCCACAGATGATCTAGAGCTGGGCCACAGCTGATCCACAGCTGCTCCAGAGCTGGGCCACAACTGATCCACAGCTGATCCACAGCTGATCCACAGCTGATCCACAGCTGATCTAGAGCTGGGCCACAACTGATCCAGAGCTGATCCAGAACTGGTCCAGAACTGGGCCACAGCTGATCCAGAGCTGATCCAGAGCTGGGCCACAACTGATCCAGAGCTGATCCAGAGCTGATCCAGAACTGGGCCACAGCTGATCCAGAGCTGATCCAGAGCTGGGCCACAACTGATCCAGAGCTGATCCAGAACTGATCCAGAACTGGGCCACAACTGATCCAGAGCTGATCCAGAGCTGGGCCACAACTGATCCAGAGCTGATCCAGAGCTGATCCAGAGCTGGGCCACAACTGATCCAGAGCTGATCCAGAGCTGATCCAGAACTGGGCCACAGCTGATCCACAGTTGTGCCACAGCTGATGCACAGCTGGGCCACAGCTGGGCCAGGGATGGCTCCAGTCAGGGGCAGGCATTGCTGAGCTGCCTGCTTTGCCTCCTGTATTTCAGAATTGAACACTGCTCTCCGAGTGTCCGTGCCTGGATGGGAGAGTTGATGTTTTCATTCCCTAAGTGCTTGCTGCAATGGCATAAATAGTGAGGCACAAACACTCTCCTGCTTGCTGAAGCTGCAGAACAGCAGCACAAACTTCCACTTACGTGACACTTCTGAAAGGCGAGTTTGGGGCCTCAGATGGAGACAGACAGAAATGGCAGAAAAGTCATTGCCAAACCACAAGGACTCCATTGAAGGAAGAGGAATAGACTTGGCAGACAAAACAAACAATGCCGAGTGTGCTGTAAAGCCCAGTGCTTTCCTTTTTATTTTTCAACTCAGCTGGAACATCGCGGAGTGATTTATAGAAAGGATGTATGGCTCTCACATCCCTGCCTTTTGGTCTCCCAGCCAGTAAAGCACAGTAAGGCAACCTTTCCCCCCAGCCTGCTTTCTCCAAGTTGTTTTATCTGCTGCTGGTTTTCATTGAGCTGGCACTTTGCAGAAATGTGGAAGTTCCTTTGGAACATTTTTTTTAAAACTCTTTAATCCCATGCAGCAAAGCTTCTTCCCTTATATACCTCTCCTTCTAGAAATTGTATTCCAGAATAAAAGTAATTCATCCAGACTGCAGTTAATTATCTTGGGGAAAAACCCCTAAAATTCCTTTCGTGTGCTATGTTTATCCCGGGACTTAAACCAGAGCAGAACACCAGAACTGGCAGAACAGAATAGTGAGTGCTGGGAAACTTTCCCTGCAGACAAACCTCAGACACGTGGCCCCAGCTGCCAGGTTTTACAGACACTTCTGACAGCCAGAAGAGAGCACATTTCCCAGGCACTGCCAAGTTCCACACACACTGAAATCCGAGGCTTCCCCTGCCTCAACAGGGATTTTCTTAAAGAAACCATCTCCTCTGCCAGGTTTTCTGCTGAAGAGGCACCTGTGGGGAGCAGGGCAGTGCTGGGCTGGATTTTATGTTTTGCACAGGCCTCTGAGCACTGAGCCAGTGCACAAAAACATCAGAGTCTGAGTTATGGCTCCTCTAACTCAGGGAGGAAGAAGTTCTTTTGCAATATCTCAGGTAAAGAGCAGTGCAGCAGAGCTCGTTACATTGATGGTCCTTTACTCTGACATTTTGATTTAGTTTAAAATTCTGTTTAAACTTTACTTCTAGATAGTAGGGCTTAAATTTTTTATTGGCAGGCTGCTTGGAACTAGTCCATCCAATTTGTTTTCCTTCTGTGGATTGGCTGACAAAAACACAAAAGTAAACAGTAGCTTGGAAATCAGCTCTGAAACTTTAATGAACCTGGGGATTAACAAAGGAAGGGGTTCTCTGGGAGGATTCAGCTTTGGTACTTCCATACCTCCTTTCTTGCTTGAAAGTTGAGTCAACCTACAAAAACCATCAGGATTAAGTGTCCCATATTTAGGTAACCTTTTTAGGGTCTGAAAAGTCTGATCAAAATGCTACACTTTTGTAAATGTCTTTTTGCTGGTGGCCTTTTAAAACAATGTCTACATGTGCACTGTAACTCCTGGAGAGTTGAAAATCAAAGTATCTTACAAATGTTGAGGGTGGTTTCAGTAATTCTTGCAGTTATCACAGGTTTAGCTGTACTCTGTTGAATATTGAAGACAAGAAATATTATTTCTGCCCAAGTTAAACATGTCAGAATTCCGTTATTGGGTCAATTTTGTGATTGTAAGGAATGACACCGGGGTTTAACTTTGTCCATCCCCAAATTCAAAGGATGTAATTTTCTGCTGAAAGTTATGGGTTGTGTAATCAGATATTCAGGTTGTTTTGTAATTTTTTCAAAACACTTGAAGCCTAGGAATGGAACCCTCAAGTCTGACATAAGGACAATTTTACAAATGCACTCTAAATTGAGGGTTGTTATTGCAGAGAAGAAAGAATTAACTGCTCAAAGAAATTGTACTGATCTTCAGAAGTTTGTATTTTGTTTATCTGAGGAGTTATTACCTTGAAATTAATTTTGTTAAATAGACTTTGGTCTTTTAAGTGCTTCACATTTACACCAATAAAAAAGCATAATTTTTAAACCTATAAAATGCAAACTTGCTTTAAGCACAAAAAACCATCTCATCTCTTCTGAGCTGCTCTGAGTAATCCTATAGGCAGGGAATTTCTAAAACAAATACCTGGGAAGGAGCAGCCCTCTTTGACAGGCACATTTGCAAGGCACCAAGGCAGTTCTTTGAGAAATTTCCTCTGAATTAAGTTCAGCTGTTCTCACTGCAGGGAGATTTCATTATTCATTTAACTCTTTTGGGAACAAAGGTACAGATCTAAAAATCCTTACCCTGAAAGATGCTGAAGTCCCTCAAATGTCTTTGCTTATTATGTATCCCTAGATCAGCCCTACAACTTCAGCACAGAGGACCAAATCTATCCCACGTGTGAGTCTTTCAAATTCAGGGAAGCTCTGCTGAGGGTGAACTTGGCTATCAACAAATTCTTAGATCTAAATATCAGGGTCATTGCTTAGATCCTTTGGTCCTTGATGTGGGTGTCTCACAGCTCATGAAAGGACCAGGGCTATTTAAATATTCAGGGAACAAGAAGTGCCTGTGAGAGCAGCAAGAGACTTCTTCCTTTCAATGGTAAAGGGCCCATAAATTCCAAATATAGGGAAGGGAAGGGAAGGAAGACAAAAACCTGCTGTGGAAGAGGTAAAAAATGGCATAATGCAAAACCAGACATTTCAGGAAGGCAAAAGGAAAAATATCAAAAATATCTAGTACTTAAAATCTAGAAAAATCTCCTTTTTTTTTTTCTAAACAGCAAATTGAAAAATTGTGCAGTATTGCAAAATCCCAAAGTTTCACCTGGTCACTGTGGCCCCATTTCTGGTTAGAATGAGCCAGAACTCATTTTCATACTGTTCAAACCTGGGTGGTTTTTTTTGTTTTTTTTTCCCTTCCCCTTCTCCTCAAAGAATGCTTCAAGTTACAGATTTAGTTTTAGTATTTACCCACAGTATGGAAAAAAGAAAGAATCAAGGTCATATTCCTCCTTTCATTATCAAATTATTATTCCTGTGGCTTCCCACACCTTTGGCTGAGTGGGATGAGTGTCCAAGTGCACTTTCTGTGCTTCCTGCTAATCCATCCCGGTGTGGGAGGGAGAAGTGGCTGTGAGCAAAAGGAAATCCAGCCTGAATACATGGAGAAATGAAATGGATTTATAGTTCTCTTCATAATGACATACCTGAGGAAGGCTTTGTGCTTTTAATTGAGTGAGCATCTCCCTTTGTACCAAGGCAACTTTTATCAACTCGAAGAACTTCCTTAATTTTTTTTTGTTTGTTTGTTTAAAATGCAGCTGTTGAGCCTTAGAGGCTGCAGCATTTAGAGTTCTCTTTCTACCTGTTTCAGAAAATGTGTCAGAGCTGTTTGTCTCCTGGGCAGAGACAAATGGGGGTGGCTCTGTGCAGTGTCACACTGCAGGACATGTTTGTGGCAGGGCTGGGCACTCAGCTGAGGGATTTGCTGGGTTTGGATCCATTGTAAGGCAGGTCTGGGGGATTTTTGCTCATTTCTTAATTTTAAATATGTAATTTCCTGTCATGAAGGCATTTACGGCATTTTTTTATTGAAACATTAAGTGAAACCTTTAAAAGTGCATAATTGAAACTGTCAGGCCTGAAGAGCCCCAGGGAGAACTTTTCCTTCAGCAAACGCTTCCCTACTGCTGGGAACTGCTAGAAGGTGCAATATATTTGTCAGATGATCACGTTTCCCTCAGGGTTCTCCTGGTAGCAGCTGTGGGGCTCTTCAGGATGTGCAGAAAGGCAGTGAAATGTTTGTTTTCCTGGGAAGCTCAGCACCAGCTCTGGGTTGTACAGGAGTCTGCACAAATTGTGCCCCTGTCCATGGGGGTGCTGAGTTTCTGGATTTGCTCTTCCTCAAAGTTGACATCCTTTGCTTGCCTAAGAGCTGATAAATGCCACAGAATGTGTGTTTGGAGGCAGGTTACAGGTGCCTTGGAATTGCCTAAGCTTCACTGACCAATTGTGGTCCTAACTAACCAGGCTGGGCCTTTGGCAAGACTAAATTACTTCCCTTTACAATGCATCTATAAATGCTCTTAGAATTTAAGACTGGAAAGTAATCAAATTGTTCAAGTCCATTTTGGCTACTATTAAATATGTTGTTTGTAGTGTTTGTAAAAGTCTCCAGAATTGCCTCATCTTTCACAAGGACATTTACGGAGTGGTTTGCTGCGTTTGAAAGGGCAGAGCTTTCTGAATTCTTCCAAAGCAACCATCACTCTCTGAACAGACTTAGCACCTACCAGAGCCATTGAAATAGAAAGAAAACAGTATTGTAATCCTGTAAAATCTGTCATGAGTATCATAAAGTCCCCAGAAACTTAAGCAGATGTAGAGACAAAACCTGTTCTGTGGCCAGCAAAGTCCTCTCTGTGCTTTAGGAGTCAGAACACTGAGCTGTGCTCTTGACCTCTGAATAAATATGCTCCTTCTGCAGACAGCATCCATTTCCAACCACATCAGGAAAAGTTCCCCAAAGTATTTACTTCTGAATTCAGTTTCTGCTGACTACAGCTCTGTCACACTTTACACACAAAACATATGTTAGTACATTCCAGGTTTTAGCATGGAAGTCCTTATGGAGCAGGATTTGGGGCTGTTGGTTTGTTTTATAAAATCAGCCATCCCTCGAGACAGAAATAGGAATTTTTCCAGCGAGTCGTGTTGGCAGGTGAGCTGTGCAGCCTGTGCAGTTTGTGTTGTCCCATGACAGTCTGCATGCAGCACAATTATGAAATGTGCATATTATGCTGTATAGTTGAGGGAAAAGAGGATTTTATGTGTGTAAGTTATGGAACATGTAAAGCATGTGGTGCACACAGATCTGCCTGGTGACAAGGGAACAAGCTGCTCCAGATCAGCTTCCCCTGCAGGGAAAGAGCCCAGAAAACTTGGGTGCCCAGATCCTAAGAAATCCAAAGGGGGTAAATTTCCTGCCTTGTTAATGGGCTTTCAACAGGCCTAAAATAATAAACCAGAACTTTACCAAACTGGGTAAAGCAGGCTCTTATGAGAGCAGGAGAAAACTAGCCATTTTTTTGTAAGAGGAGCTGGATGTCTGACTCCCTAAGCTCCTTCATCTTGTTCTTTATATAGAAAAGTCCACTGTGGTCCTGGGAGAGGCTTCTGATATGTGGAGTTTTTCCAGTGCAGTTTCTGGATATGAGAGAGGCAACTGAACTTGTGCTTTTCTTTAGCCAGTGGTGAGAATGAGATGAAAAGTAATTCATGAGGGCAACCCCATCAGACTTTGTTTTCTAGAAGGACAAGAGCCTGGGTTTCATAGGCATTGCACTTATCTAGTGTTTTCAAAATCTGATCTTGTCAATTTTCTCTTCCTTGGTTCTTGAAAACATAGACGATGTTTTTGAGTCACCTGCTGTACAGCTCATTCAACATGTTTTCCTTTCAGTATGATTGCTTTGGAGAACAAGTAAATGCAGAATTTGTCTGGCAGGGGATGAACTCTCCACATGTCTGTGCAGGCAGCCTGATGTGATTGTCACTGGAACTGACACCAGCAGCCTGGATCTCCTCAAAAAGAATTTTCCTGCTCTTGTCAGCACTCATCTGATTTCCAGGGGAGAGCACTGAGGAGCCTGAAGGGCTCTGTGTCCCTGCTCTGCTCGTGGGCTCTGTGTTTTCTCCTCTGGGCACTCACAGAGGTGGGATGAGCAGCCTGGTGTCTGGCCTGCTCAGCCTTTGCATTTCAACTGAGAGAGCCCACAGTTACTGCTCCTTGGGACAGTGTTTTTGGGATGTCAGCACCTGCCCACGCCCGCTGTGGATTGCTTTAACTTCTGCCAGATGGCAGAATTTTCTTTCACTCCAAGCTTCCTTTGAATATAGATGAACAATCCAGAGGCTGCAAGCTTCTGTCAGATATATTGTGCCATTTCAAAGGCTGTTTTCTAGTGATGTATTTTCATATTTCAAACCACAATGTGTGGCTCTGGCAGCACAGGCCATCAGGATGCAGCCCGTCATTGCTAGCTGTTATTGTGGGGAAAAGTTGCATCTTTAGCTAGGGATTTAAGGGAGAAGAAACAGGGAGAGAGAGCTGGAAAGAATCAGATTTAGCAGGATTACACTTGCCTGTGTCTACATGGTGAATATCAGACTTTAAACTGTGTAGGGTGTTTTACCTTGGAAGCACCTATGAAATGTGAGTTTTAGTAAATAATGAATTGAAAACAGTGCTTTGTGAAGGCAGTTACCTTTTAACACACTAAGCCTACCTAGCACAGGTGGGCATTTCATGAGATGCTCCTTGAGCCCTGTAGCAGAAGCAGTTGGCAGAGGCAAGGACAGTGATATAAACTCTCATGCTGGTCATTCATCCCTGCAAGAGAGAGCAGAGCTGGAGGCCATTTCCTACAATGCTGGTGAGGAATTCTAACTTGTTTTGGCATTTTCCCTGGACCAGGATGGAACAGTGTCCTTAAGTGTCAGCTGTGGTTATTTAGCCTTTAGGGGGTCTCAGGGGAAGCACAGTGTTGGTAAAACTGAACCACCTTCTCTGGTGCAAACAGAAAAATCTCTTCTCTGCACTGCAAACAGAAATCAAGTGAATCACTGGGCTCACCTTGGCTGGGCACTGAGAGCAGCACGGGGAAATGCAAACCTTGAGGTTCCAGGTGAGTGTTCCAGCCCATGTTCAATCCATGGTGAGATTGAAACACCCATCCCTGTCCATGGGTGGCCTAAAGCAAGCTCCAGGGGTGGCCTGCCAACCTGGGGAAGGCTGGCCACTGGGAGCTGGGTGCCCTTAGAAATTGGCAGGGTTTGTGCCTTACAAATGGGCAGTGTGGATGTGCCCTAAGAAATGGGCAGGGTGGCTGTGCCCCATAAATGAGCAGGGTTTGTGCCCTATAAGTGGGCAGGGTTTGTGCCCTGTAAGTGGGCAGGGGTTGTGCCCTAAGGAGTAGGCGGCGTTTTTTTGCCCTAAGAAATGACCTGTGGGAGTTGTGCATGGCAGTTGCTCCAAACTGACGTCATGGGGGTTCTGTATGGGCTGCTTGCATATCTTCTTTCCACCAAGAACACATTTTGGGTGTGTTTAAGCTTTCTCCTGTGTTTTAAAGTCTGAGAGATTTTCCATCCACCCATTTCAAAGCGTGTCGATTTTACGCTGCCAAACTGCAGAGCTTGAGGCAGAGTGAGGGAGTCACTTAGAGCAGCCTTTGTAACAGCTTTTAACAGCTCTCAGGTCTCCTAAATCCCAAGCCAAAGCTCTGTCTGCTAGGCTAGTCTGCATTCTGAGATTTTGTACAGATACAGCAAGTACATATTAAAAAGCTGCAGCAGAACACAGGATTAAAGGGTGATATGTGAAGTACAATATCCTCCAAGTATTTGAAGGGAGGGAAGCAGTTGGAGGGTGACAGTCTGTTCCCTGGCAACTTCTGACATTTCTGTTAATTCTCTGCTGGAATGAAAAATAAGCCTTCTGAACTCTTCATGTAAATTGAACTGGTGAAAAACCTGTTTTCAGATTTAAACCAGAGCGCAGGAGCATCTGGGTTGGTGGAGGATGGTGCCATTTGTCCTGGATCAGATGGTTATTCTGGGGCTCTGGCACATGGCTTATTCTCATCCAGGCTTCTCCTTGATTTAATTCTCATAAGAAGGGAGTAAGTTCTTAAAGCATTCTCTGGCTGTTCTCCAGCCACAAGCCAGTGTGCAGAGCTGTTACTACAGTGTCAAGGTTTGTTAGGAGGCAGTGCCACTTGTGGGATTTATGTTTAAGGAATATTTCCTGAATTCATCTCTTTGACATCCTTTTTCCAGCCAAGAAATAAGAAACTGCCTAACCTTTGCTCCTGTTTTTTTTACTGTCTGACAATAAACCTCATCATCAGAGTGACTTGGGCCTTGATCTGGCCAGGCCATTTATAACTAAATAGGTATGAACTTCTATTCAAAACTGGGAAGAATTCAGTCTATTCGCAGGCTTAGAGTAAAGGATGAGTTAAGTACCCAGCTGGATTGAAGCTCAGACTGGGTGGTGTCATAGGTGAAAGCTGTCATATTGCAGGTTGTGTCCCCTGAGAGAAGAATAAGAAGGGCTTTCTTCCCTTTGTTTTTCCCTCCTCCATTCATTTCCAGTGCTCCACAACCTTTGCCAAGCCTGCAGGTCCTGCCTGTGTTGCAGTCTCACTTCCTGGAGGCAGAGCCATTGTGTGATGTTGAGATGTCTCAGTTTGTTTTCAAAGAGCACACACCTGGCTGAGGCAGAATAACATGTATTGATTTTTGGGCTGTTTGTAGCAAGTCTCCTTGGTCTGGAGCACATGAAAGCAGCAATGAGGCATTGTGTGGAGTTAAAAGCAGAATGCATTCTTTCCCAAAGCAGAAACTGCTGAGACTTCCAGATGGTGTGCCAGAAAAGTTTTATTAGCCTTCCTTGGGCTTTTCACTTTTTCCAGATTGCTGCAAAATGGAGAGGCCTCTCCTTCTGATTTTCTTGCCAAGTCCAAAAATGAATCTACTGTTTATCCAGATTGCACTGGATTTAACCCATTATTTATATTGTCTGGATTCCTTTTGTCTGGCATCTCAGATTTTGTGCCTGTTGAGGTAGAATCAGGCATTGCTGGAGAAGGACATTTGTTAAAACTTGCATTTTAGGAACTAATTCTTTCAGGAACAGCAGGTAGGAGGATCTGACTCTGTTACATGACATCTGTGGACCAAAAAAAGAGAAAAGCAAAAATGCTTCTTCTTTAATTTGATCAGCTTAAGTGTTATTTTGGATCATTTGATCACCACTTCTTGTGCCAGGTGACAGCTGTCTTAAGAGAACAACTCAATTTTCTTGTTTATTATGCACAGGTCCTTTCCCAAGGGTGAGCACTTATCCATTGGAGGTAAGATAATGGATATCAAGTTGAAAGAGGTTATATGACAGTAATTGAAGCAATATGTGGGCCTGGTATATTTAACGATGAGATTTTAGCTGCATATTGATTTAAAAGGAACTTGAGAGAAGAAGTAGAAATTGAAGCTGTTTATTGATTTAATTCTTCTTTTTCATAAGTCTAAGGACTAGAGCATTAATGGAAGAAGGGATATTATTTCTGGCCTGGTATTTGCATATCAAAAGATGACATTTTACAACAGAATCTCTAGAATATGCTGGTGGTTTCAATTCTCTTTGCCATATGTGAAATGAGAGGGTTGTGCAGAGCTGCCTCATTAACGATTCAGGGAGAAGTAATTTCTCCAAAGGACCTGTAAAATGCTGTGGTGTGAAGGGCTGTGGGTGCTCAGGACCCAGCAGCCACAGCCAGGTTGAAGGTGTGGTGATCTCCAAGGCTGGGAGCTCTGGAGTTTTGCTTTTACTTTTAACACTCTTCCCATTGTTTGAAATTTCAGATAAATGAAAAGTCATCTCTCCCCAGCTCTGGAGGGAGCCCACTGGAGTTAAAGCAGAGCCTTTCTTATTACTGTTACTTTCAAATCTGTTGGGATTTTTTATCCCATAAAATGTTTAGGAATCATTTTGGTATAGCAAGAGAAAAAGTGGTTTATCCCCAATTCTCTATAAAAATCAGTATATATCTTTAAGATTTTGTCTGACTTGCATACAATGTGAATTTTTGAATCTGTCAATTTAGACATTGCAGGGAAAAGCTGGTTTAAACCTTAGAGATATGAATCCAAGAAAGCTGCAAAAATTCTCTTAATTGATTTTCATTTTTCTTTGTTCATTTTGGAAAATGAGACTGTAAATTTATCCTCACTTCTTGAGCCATAAAAACCTCAAACTGTTTCAGACAGAATTGAACAAACGACTTTGGTTTTAGCATCTTGTACAATGCAGCTTTTCCCAAATCCAAGTGAAGTTCCATACTGTTCTTTTTTTATTAATATTTAGAAGGATGTAAAGGGCCTCTGTCTTGCTGTGTACTGTAGACAGTCAGAATAAAGAAACTGCCTGGCTTTTTGAAACCAGTGGTTGAAGCATCTGTGCCAAATCTCTTGGAGAAGAAAGGCAGGACACGATCCAGTGAATGGCACAGAGAAAAAGAAATTAATCCCTGGAAAAGGGAGAAAAGGAAATCTTTTCAAAGGGATGAAGGTAGGTTATTTATGCTTGCCATAGTAATAGCAGCAGGCTGCTGCACTGTGTGACATTCAGGTGACACAGAGTGCCTCAATGGGCTGAGGTGTGGCAGCTCTGTGTGAGGCAGATGTGTGGGATTATTCCTCCTCCTCCCCAGCAGTGCTGGATCCCACGGGCGCCCAATGTGTGCTCCTTGGACCCCTTGCACAGGCACTGAAGGTTTGTGCTGAGCTCCCTGTGTCATTTCCAGGAAGGAGCTGTCCTTGCAGGGGCTGTGATGTCCCCACAGCACAGCCCAGCAGTGCTGGGAGCTGGGGGCTCCCATGCCCTCCACACTGGGACATTCTGAGTTACACAACCAGATGATCATTCCTGCTCTCAGCAAAGGAAACAGACTCTGTTTTCTTAACTAAAGAAATCACCAGAACCTTACGTAATTAGCAAGGTAAGAGAAGGTAGTCCTTTCAGAGGAGTGCCTGTCTCCATAAATTTGGGCTCTTTCATGTGGAAAGGAAATGCCTGGAAACCACCCCCTCCTTTGTTCTTTTCCATCCTGAAGAATCATTAAGTATGTCCTTGCAGCACTTGTGCTTCCTCTTTAAGCCATTGTCTTGCATAGACAATGATTTCTCTTGGTCCATCCCAGTCCCACTCTGCTCTGGGGCGTTGCTCTCCTCTTGCTGAAGAGCAGTTCCAGGATTTTCTTGTTTGCTGATTGAGATGCAGAAATTCACTGTGCAGGCAGAGCTAATTACCCCTCATTATGCATGTATGGAAAGCCAAACGAAGCCCCCAAATTAACAGTGTTTCTCTTCTATGCATTTTTACCCCCCCTGCCTCTCCCCTCCTTCTCTTCAGTTACATCCATCCCTCCTTTGGCATCCGTTCCCTGATTTTTAATGTGCCCTTGGCCCAGCTCACTTTCCACATCACACAAGCCTTGTTTTCCCTCCGCAGCCTCCAGCTCCTTCTCAAATTGAGAAATGGGCTCCCAGAAGTGACCTTCAGCAGCAGTTTGATCTCCAGGGAAGCCTGCTGTGGCTCTCCAAGCCCAGGTCTGATCCTTTCATCCTGTCACACCATCAGAGGCCAGGGAAGGAGCAAGAAGCTGAGTCAAGTTCAACACATCACTGTGCATTAAACAGCTCCCTGGCAGTAGCAGAATGAGCTCTTTTTGTTCTGCTGGAAGATAAACAGCTGTCTCACTGCAATTAATAACCTTAATGGTTTCTTCCAAAAAATGGAATAATCATAGGATTGAGTAATCAAAACTATTGATTAATGTAGAAGGCCCCTGGAAAAGGTTTAGCACAAAATGTTTCATCCTTCTGGGCATGGTTCCAGTAGAGGCTGTAGTGATGATTGAACAATAGGATTATTGTACAAAGTCATCGTTTCCAGAATGGAAAAGAAAATTTTTAGTGCCTTTTTTTTTCCCTTTAGCAATTCATTCATCAAATAAAATACTCATTTTTGAACAGTGGCATTGCAACCACCATTCTTTTTTTCAGCTGGGCTCAGGACTCACACACAAATCCCATTGGCATCACTGGTGTTTCTGTGGTGCAAATTTAAGGAAAATTCTGCTCTTAAAAATAAAATCCTGGCATCTTCATTTGTTTTTTATACAAAGAAAAGTGTTGATGATTTCAAGAGAAGTCCCTACTCCCCCCACCACTTTTGTGCTTGAATACTTTTTCTTTGCTTTGTGAATTGGAAATCTTGGAGCAGGAGGTGTGAAGGGAGGGATTAATTTCCTTGGAGTTTAAAAGAGTTCTAATAAAAATTCTGTAACATGTAACTCCTAGGCTTAATAGTCTCTACAACAAATAATACTTTGGGGAACAATAAATTGTGTAATGATAGTTCTGCTCATATTGGCTAAATCATTATGTATTGCAAAATGTCAGCCACTGAAGAAATCATAACTAAGCATCCTGCGAGCCTGCAATCTTGTAAAAGCCTGAGATCATAAAAGGAAAGTGGGACTAAAAGTATTTCAAAGATGCCAGAATGAAAAGGCTAACAACTGTCTTTTTCACATTTTAAAATTTACCTGTTTTCCCCAGGAGAGCATGAAGACATAATCAATCAAAGCAGGGCTTTTGTAGATCCTCCTGTGATTAATCTAATTATTTTGGAGAGATCAGATGAATTTGCAGCTGATATGAACAGCAGTTTGATTGAAGTATCAAAGGCAGATCAATAGGCCCAGAATATGGATCAAAACATTCTAAGCTAGGAAGCTTAGCATCAATATTTTCATGAGAAGCGTCAACAGCTGGGACTGCTGTGCTTCAGCTCAGTGAATAAATGTACTATTTTCAGAAGTCACTTGTCACCAAATCACCATCGCTGTGTCTCAGGCGTTTTCTGCAGAAGAGCCTCTCAAAACACCCAAGGAAACTTTCTAAATCCAGAGAGTGGCAGTGGAGCCCTGCAGGGGAAACAGCTGAGATTTGGAAATTGCTCCTGGCACTGGAAAGCTGGCAAGGGCTGCCCTGGGCCCCAAAGGGTGGCAAAGGCAGGGGAAAAGCTCTGAGAGCTCAGTGGAGCACTCATAGGGTTGGGGCAGGCTCCCACCACCTCCTGCAGACATCCCTGACCTGGGTACTGCAGGAATATTTTAGCTTGGAGGTAGGGAAGCAGCTCAGGGAGCAGGGCTTGATCGTGGGGAAAAGCTTCCTTCCCAAAACTCCCAGAGATTGAAGGGAGGACATGATCAGGGCCCATTTTCTGTAATTCTGCATTAATTCTGCCCCAGTTTATATTCCAGTATCTGCTTTGGTCTCCCCTCAGCACACACAGTTAAAAGGATTTTGGGTGAGGATGCCATAGAGGGGTTGGCCACAGGAAAAGATTCCTCTCAAACTTCACTGGAGCTGGAGATCTCAGCCCTCTCTTTCCCTTCTCCTCCATTAGTGTGAGTTTAATTTTTCTGATGGAAGATGTAGTGTTTGACTGCAGCCCTTTCCATAGGGCAAGGTAAGCAGGGAATGCTGATAGCAGGCACTCCTGGTCATTAATCCTGTGCTGACCCTGCGTGTGGCCCTGAAACTGATAGAGCTGATATGGCAGTAGAAAAATCTTCCCATAAGCCAGACCCAAAGTTAGCAAAAAAACACTTCTACACTTCTTTTTCAGAGTTCAACATAAAAAACGTAACACTTGTAACAATTTTCTTTTGATTTCCAAAGAGGTTGTGAAGAACTTATTGCTTTAAAAAATAGTTTTAACCTCTCTGACACTTCGGTTTTTAAAAATCTTAGAAAGAGATTGAGAACACAAACAAGAACTCACCAGCTCTGTAGGTGAACAGTGTCAGCTTTTGGCCTCTGTGCACAGAATAATTTCCTTTCCAGGTTCTTTGTGGATGCAAACATGTACAAATGGCTCAGAGTAAGGAATTCATCTCAAGAAGGTCATAGAAACATCTGTGTTTCTTTCAGCAACTTTACAGTAGCTTTCTAGTCTTTCTTTTAATTTTATTTCCCTAAGGAGGTCTCAGGGTTGCATTCCAAGTTGCAAGGATCCTCCACATGCACTTACAGCACAGGTAAGCACTCAAACTTCTGTTATGGTTCTTTTTATTATTCTGTAGCATAAAAACTCTTTGGAGATAATCAGGTTGCTAAACTTTCTCAGGGCTCCTTTTGTTCACAGAGTGATGCAGTCCATAAAAGCCAGGTTTTTGGGGTACAGGTAGGATTGGGGGTGTGTGGGGGATTTAAGGAGTGCCAGAGTGTTTCTTGGCACCTCGGTGTGCAGGTGCTGTTGGAAAAAGCCCTCAATGCCTGTCTGCATCACAGAGCATGTAAATACCAGGAACCTGCCTCAGTTCCAGAATGAGAGGTGATAATTTCAGCTGCTTTTCACCTCACATTTTAAAAGCTAGCCTTGAATTCTTCCTCCATCAGGCACTCAGCAGAATTCTGGCTGGGTCTAGCAGCACTTTTGCCGTGGTCTGACCCTTCCCATGATGTGCATAATTTGAAGTTCATCAGTACTTTACCTAACTTGTACTAGTTGAAAAACTGCACCAAATCTTAAGCAGAATCAGTTTGGAAATGTGTGAACTGATATCTGATAGCAGCCATGTATTTTTGAAAATAGAACAAGAAGCAGTTTTGTATATTGGAATAGCTCCCTGATTAGTTTTCACCTGAGGGCAACACAGCTCCTGGCAGGGACATCTCTGTGCCACTCCGAGTGTTTCCACAGACCTCAGTGAATCCAGTTTGTCATTACCCTGTGCAGGGGCCTTCACTCAGAGCATTCTGAGAGCAAGGGATCACTTTGGTCTGGGGAAATGCCATGGCAACCATGGTGCCTTATCTCCATGGCACTTGCTGTGGGGTTTTATCCAGCCTCACTGTGAACTGGCATTAGCACGAACCAACTCAAGCTTATGATTGGAATTTTCCATATGAAAGGATGCTCAGGAGTTAAATCTGGAAATCAGGCAGTGCCTTTTAGTTTGGATTTCCCTTAGGCCCCAGAAGCAGAGAGTTGATGGGAGCTGCTTGCCTTAGCAGGGAAGGAAGGAGAAAACCCCAGAGGTCCATTAGGCATCACCTCACAATCTGTCTGAACTATGAGGGAAAGTGCAGGGTTTGAGTTTTGAGAGAGAAAGGAGCTTAATCACTTGTTACTGCTCTGGTCAGACACTTAGGGAACAACTCCAGCAACAGCTCTGAATTTTCTTTACCTGAATGCAGGCACATGTGGGGATTCCTCCCTGCTGTGAGCCAGGGACTTAGATATCCTCATTGTTAGAGCAGCACTGGAAAACACTAAAGCAAAGCTGAATTTTTTTGTAAACATACAAAGTTCGACACAAACACCATCTGGCTTTCAACACTGGTTTCTGCTCAACAATCCCATCTCTTGACAGGGGTCAGCTCCCCATTTTGGGGGGCACCCATTGCTCTGTTCTGAGGTTTCCTGGTGGCAGCAGATGGTGCAGGCACACACGTGCAGGAGTCAGGTGTTGGGAGTGCCTTTGTGTTAGGTTTCAAATTATAAAAATTATTTTCCCAGGAGTTCAGCAAAGCCAACATCAAGAACCCCTCCTCACCTACTTTAAACACTCCTTTCCTTGTGTTCCTCATAAAATTAACTAAATTATTGCTATGATGTGTAAACTTCTCATTTCAAGCACTCTTAGATACTGGTTCCAACTGTAGTTACTGGTTCTAATCTAGAGCAATGAATTTTTTTTGGTGCTGAAGAAGAAAACGCATCCTGTGTTCTCAGTGCTTTCAGCACTGAATAGCTGGAAATTTTGGCAGTAACTAAAACCTTCCCAGCCTTTTATTGCTCCCTTGCCCCAGTGAGTGTTTCTTGTCAAACTTAACCCAGGTAGATTCTTGCAAATGTCTCCTTTGAACATTGCTTTAACAGCCAACAAAATGAGAGAAAATCAGTATACAATTAATATGTTACATGCACTGGCTGGAAACCCCAGCATTCCAGAGTAGAGACAGTTAACCAGGATTATTCATGCCTTTCTCTTGGCTTCAGTGAGCTGTGGATCACACCCAAAAATATGCTACCCAGTGAAACTTTGTAATTCCATTTAGCAGATGCTTTCAAACACAATGGGAGATTTTCAAAAATATCTTTGTCTGGAAGTGTTCTTCTGCAGACATAAAAACAGCCTTGATAACATTAGAGGGGAGATAACAATGTCTATCTCTGTAATGATATCACCTTATCTTTAATTAATGTAGAGTACTGTAAGATGTTTTTCTGAGATATGAGCCTCTTACTTGGGTAAGATTCTTCCTGAAACAAAGTGTTTGAGCCAGTGTAGCTGTTCTAAACAAAGGTTTAATGGGACTTGTTCACCAGCCTTGGAGACAGCCAGAGCAGCTCTGGTTGTTTCCTCTAAGGCAGAAAACATAATAAGGAAAAAAAAAAGGAAAAATAATGAGGAAAAATAATAAGGTTCCTGACAGAAACATGAAGCTATCTATTGCTAATACTGCAGCAATTTGATTAGAAACTGCCTTATTCCATGGAATCATGTGACCTCAGCTGTGTGTTTTAACTGGAAATGAGCCCAAATAAATCCCCTGGATCTGAGCTTTGAGTAGTTTCAAATTCACTGTCAAAATTCAGATACTTCAGACAGCTTTTACATCTGTAACTCACCCCACATCAACAATAATTGTGTCACAAAAGTCTTACACGTTCGTATGAGGTCCCATCTTCAAAATATAGGAAGTGCCAGTGACGGAGTTTCCTGTAGAGTCTGAGCCTCTGCTTTATCCAAACAATCTGATTTGTAGTTAAGTAATGCTCAGTGTTTATTTCTTCCGTTCCCAGTGGGGCCCCCAATTTTATTTTGCTTCCATTTTTGATTGCTGCTCTGAGCAGCAGTGAGAGTCTTGCATGTCCAGCATGTTCTCATCCTCCTTTGTTCCCTCTTGTCTCCTTCCTACAGCATTTTCCTCATCCTGGCTGCCTGAGGCTGACACAGAGGAGGGGGAGAAGCAGCAGCAAATGTCCTGCTCGTGTTCTCCAGGCTTGAGGACAAATATCCTGAGCTCCCATGCCAAGGAAGGCCCTGGGCAGACCAGGATTGCTCACCCAGATCTCAACCGCATGTCCATGGACCACAGAGCAATTGGGAGCTTTAGTTCTCTCTCTTACATTTTACATGTGTGATTTCTTGTGGAACTATCAATCAAACATCACAGCTCTTAGAGTTCCCCACACTTTAAAAAATTCACCAGCTTGACTGATAGAGATCTTTGAGTGGGAAAGAACAGTCAGTGCTTGCTGTAAGAAGGCACAGTTGTCAGTGAGATTGCCACTGAAATGGTGAGGATGGAAAAGTACAGACTCAAAGCCAGGCCATTCCTAAATATTCTTCTCCTTGAAGTAATCTGCAATCTCAGGGCTAATTCTCTGCCTTTTCGAGGTAGTCCAGGCTCCCACTGCTGGACTTGCTCTGTTTCATGCACCTTGTGCTGCTGCAGAACTGTTTTTAGAGCTAGTGAACAGTGCTGCAAACAGGTTCCAGGGCACTTTGGAATGAAGGGTCTGGGTGTGATCATTCCAAGCATTTCCCTGAATTGGACAGGTAGATAGTGGGAGGTGCTGGGCAATGTCTTCCCAGCCTGTAATGTACTGAGCTCACTGTCGTGCAAATACAGAACAACTTTCTTCCACCTGAAATCATCTCTGCTGCAGACAACCAGGTTGCCATGAAAGTAAGAGAAAAAAACCCAAGAAAAAACAAGAAAAAAAAAAAAAAGGCATTTTTCTCTGCTTAAACAACAGATTTGTCTCTGAGTTGACAAAATTGTGAGCATCAGGGTAGCAGAGCACACTTTGGTGTGTACAATTTTCTGTGCATATGTCTGGTACTCCTTGTTTTGGAAGGGCTATAGAAGGTTTGTATTGAACCAGTCCATCTGTTCAGTGATTCAGGAATCTGAGAACAGTTAAACTTGTCACTCTGCCCCCCCGGCTGTCATCCTTTCAGACTCTGTGACCAACCTCAGATTTTAATGGTGTTTTAAAAATATTGACACCCTGCTGTGTCCTGTGTTTGACCAGTCCTGTCCACGCAGGTTTAGTGCCACACCAGAGCTCCCTGCCCAGAGAAATGAGTTCTGTTTGCAGAAGGGAAAGTTTCACAGCCCTTTCTACATGCATGCAAAACAACCTCCTCCAGAGATGAGCAGAGATTTGTATCAGAGAAACTGCCTCTATCAGAGATCGAGAAATGGAAGAAATTACAGGTAGCTCCACCCCTTTGAAGGTGAGGTGGGGAGAAGCATTTGCTGCCAGTGCTCTCTGTTTGTGAAGAACTGCAGTGCTTTAGGGATGAAGGCTGTCTGGGGTGCTGTGCACAGGCAACATGGAGCTGCAAAGTGATCATAATGACATGTTCAAATGAACCAGTTTGTTCCAGGAGAGTAAACTGCCAGGGAATTTAGTGCTGTGGAGAGTAGGGCTGGTGGATCAGAGCATGGTGGGGCTGTGCAAATACTGAGCAATACTGTAACAGGCAATGATGTGCTGCTTTCTTCCAGAAGTAAGAGCCTGGCTGAAAAATCCAGGCCAGGGATAAGATTTGGAAAATACCCAAACTAAATGCTGCCCTGTATTTAGCAATGCTGCCTACTGGAAATGTTACCTGCAGCTTCAGGTGAGCATGGGGTGCCTTGGCCTGGACCAGTACCTGGTGCTGCTGTGACCTCTGAGCTGCTGCTGCTCCCAACACAAGGGACATTTCTACCATGGGTGGGATTTGGGCATAACTGCAGAGTCCATGTAGAGTTTTAGGATGGATTTGTGTTAGAGGGACACATTATAGTAAAAATCTGCAGGTGTAAATGGAAAATGATCCCACACAGGAGTTACCCCATGGCCAAGGGAACTGGGAGCAGTGGTGTCTGTTCACATGGCTCTCTGCCAGAGAGATTTATCCCCTGATGAAGAAGGAGGATTGTAGTCTCTCTGTGATTTATCCTTGCCCATATTTGCCCCTCCATCAGGCACATCTCCATTCCATGGGCAGCTTTATGCTCAGCCCTGTTAAATGCAGAAAATGCTGCAGAGTGCAGTGTCTCTAACTCTTCCTGGGAAACAGAAGCTGCAGTGAAGTGCACCAGCATGGTACAAGCTGTTTCAAGGCTTAGCAGTCAGAGACTGGAAGAATCTCCTCCCTGAGGATCTAGAATTAAAATAAAGGACTGTACATAGCATGGGAAGAAAAAGGAACAAACTTGCCTGTCCAAAGGCATATCACAGGTGAGTGGCAAACCCAGGAACAGACAGGTGCTCCCTGATTCCCTCTCTGGCACCCTGCGCTGGCTGGATCTTTCCTGTTGTAAAAATGGGCAATGAGATATTGTTCAAGCAGAGAGACTCCAAAGGTTTTCACAGAAGCATCTCCTCAGGACACTCTGCTGTTTTGTGCACACACATGCTCTCATATATATATGTGGGGGGAGAGAAGGGAGAGAAGAACATCCTGTGGGATTTCTTTCGCCATCTGCTGAGTTCTGAGTGCCATCTGCAAAGTAAAAGCATTTATGTTGTTTAGCCTTTGTTCAAAATGTACTTTTTGTCACAATGGCTTTTGGCATTATCATGCACGACTAGAAGAAATATTCAACAGTTTGGAGCATGCAGAATGAAATGCTAGCAGCTCAGGACTCTGAAACATCCAGTTTGCAGAGTAATTTGACAGAAGGTTTTGACACTGTGCCCACTGCACTCCCCACTCAGGAGCTCAGATTTGACCTTTCAGGTTCACAGGACACAGACAGCAGCTTGTCTGGAGAGGAGAGCCTTATCCAGCAGAACGTGGGGGAAGTCCAGGTAAGGAGAATAACAGTCACCCAAATGATTACTCTGCTTGTCAGAAGTCCCTTGGTGAGAGGGAGATCCGAGGCAGTCAGGACAAACAGCTCTGTGGTGATGGTGCTTCATCCCTGCCCCTGTCTGCACAACCACTCACATGCCCTGGGCTCACTGCTGGCATGGGAGCTGATAAATGACAGTGCTGGGCATCTGCCTGTGCCATGGGCAGCAGCAAAACACAGGGAGCACAAAGAGGGGAAAAAAATCACAGCCTGATTCCCTCTTTCAGAAGTCATTCCTAACACAAATGTGGCTGCTTGCCAGCTGGAGCTGAGTCTGCACTTCAGATTTGTTTGTGGCCAAAAAATAGTCTAAGTCAGAACAAAGAGAACTCTCTAATGGCCCATCATGATCTAGGAAGATAGCAAGAGGAAGGGAAGCTGTCCTTTACCTAACATAGGAGCATGCTACAGGAATTTTCATGGTTTGGGTGACTTCTGTAGACTGAGTTTATGTGAGGGGACTCATCCAGCTGCTGGAATACAAATTGTTTTCAGCTTCACAACCATAATGTGAAGGATAATCCTATAATGTACCATAAACTAAAAGAAAAAAATATATGGAAATTTGTAATTTTTATGTCTCCAAATGCAGCCTGCCTTCCTGAAGCAAATATATAAAGGAAAAATTGATGCTCCAAGTCGTGTTCCAGAGACATTTCTAACTCAGAGAGAGTTTTCATGTATAGTTGTAAGCAGAATTATTTAAAATAATTTGAATTACCTTGAAATTTATGTCTTTGCTTTATGTTCCCTGTTCCTGGAGTCCCACTGATTGTTGGATCCTGTTGCTTTCCCAGAGAGATGGAGGATGAGCATTCAATGGACTGGAAGTGAGATGGGAACTACAACTAATCTTTAAAAGTATCAAAGGTGTGCAAATTTATTGCTGTATACTGTGGGTTTGTGGGGCTGGGGACAGGATTAATATGGTCTGATGCTTTGTTTGCTCTCTCAGTGAGGGAATGAGACCTGTGGGGGAGTTTTTTTTAGTTGGGGTGAGATATGGGGCTGGGGAATACACATCCCATGGACTAGGTTCAATTCCTGCTGTTCCTGCAGGCTTGGAGAGCTGACAGATGTGGGCACAGTGCTGTTTATTGTTTATTAGAAATAGATCAATCATCCAAGAGGAGTTGAATTTGGCATTGGATTAAAGGTTAATGATTGGCAGTCCCAAGGTTTATCTGCACCTTGGTTTTGTTTTCTGTGAGGGATCATTTCTACATTGTGAACAGGGCCCTTTGTGGGATAAGACAAAAGCTGAGGATGAACCCCACATAGTTATCACAGCATTTGTGGATCCAGGTCCTTCCCCAGACAGGTGGGAGTAGCTGAAAAAGCTTTGCCTCTGTCTGATCAAGGTAATTTCATCAGCAGGATCTATCCTGAGTCCTTCCTTCCTGGCACATGGTCTGACAGCATGTTAGGGAAATAAACCTCTTAGAAGCTTTAGCCCAACTGCCTCCTTTATGGTGAGAACACTGCACTGGAAGAGCTAAAATGATGATTATTATTACTATTATTGTTATGTCTCATGGATACAGGCCTGGGCTCATTGTTCTAGCCTTGAAGGTTTCCTCAGCCAAGTGCACAATGAGCTTGGTCAGACCACCCCAGAGCAGGACACAAGCCAGTTCCACACAGTCTGGCTGCAATATCCATGTTCTCCCCTGCTTCAGTCCCTGAGACAGCCCAAACACAGCATCTGAGCTGCAGCTAAACAGGTCTTTAGCTGCACTGGGGATCCCAGAGGAAAATAAACAGCCCCATCTTTACTGTTCCCTTGGCAGGGGTTAGCTGAGGAAGGAGTGTCTGGCTCCTCTCAGCGGGGAGTTATAGGTGTCAGGAAGCAGCTGAGGCTCAGGAGCAGCCTCTCACCCAGAGAGCAGCCGAGGTGACTGAGCCTGCTCCCTCTACAAGGATGAAAAATAACAGGAGACAGAAAAAAAGCCTGTAAAATAGTCAAGGAGTCAGAGAAATTATCACCCAATAAAAATGCAGTAGAATGGAAATATGAAAAATCTTGAATGAATAAAGGAAGATATGTCTTAAACTGTGCTGTCAAACTGTGGATTCCATCACTGTCTGAGCCAAGAAACCTGGGTTCAAGGTGTGGTTATTTCTCAATGAATAACAAGGTTTGGGCATGATGTGACACTAATAAAATCACACTGGAGAAAGGGAAAGTCTTCGTGTCTTAGTGATTAAGCAGAGTGACCTTTTGTGGGCTGAATTACATTCATGTATTACACATTTCTATATTTCTTTCCATGGGAACATCTGGTGCTGGCTCATCCTGGAGACAGGTTTCTGGACTGGGCTGGCTGTGGGTCCAATCCAGGCAGGCAGTTCCTGTGCAGCAATTTCTCTTTTGATGCAAATTTTCTCCAAAACTACTGTTAGCTGATTAACTAGAAATCTTGTGTTCTGAGGAGCTGCATTTGCTGCAGGAACAGCTGTGAAATTTGATAAAATCATCATGGTGTGTTTAAATGGTTTTATAGCAGTAGCCCTTCAGTTAACCCTGGATCATTTAACAGCTGGATAAGTCTTTCAAGAGTAATTAAAATGATGTTCTCAGAGAATTTAATATTTTATACATGGCTTTTTCAAAGAGGAGCAGTGAGGACAGAGATGCCAAAACTGAAAGCCTGGCACTGGACACCCAGATTTGCTCCCTGGTGCATAAATTTGCATACATATTTGGAAAGGAACAATGCCTGACTTAAATAAGCAGTTTTGTTTCTAACCCCATCTCCTTGATGATGAACCTTGGAAATAATAAAGTGTACAGACTATGGAAATTATTGACTAGGTTTAATAGTCAATTAAAACATCTCCAGTTACTGTGCTACAAATGGACTATGAAAACTTGCAGAAAAACATGTGACTTTAACTCTAAAGTCCATCTGGCTCTGGAATAATTTACCTCCCAGAAGCCTATTCCTTTAAACAGGTTCACAGTTTGACTATTTACCTTTTTTGGCTGTTAGAACACATTGTTATTAAAATTCCTTAAGCCTGTTTATATGATTGCCAATACTTTTAAGTATGGATAATTGTGAGTGTTTGAATAACTGACATTATGTACATCAGCCATATAATTAATTGCCATTACCTGATGTATTATACATCCCATTTCTTTTTCAACAACTAACATGGTATTTCGTCATTTTATTAATGCCGTATCTCTTCTTTTGACAAGTTAATAATAAAAAGGCAAATCAAAGCATTATGTGTTGTTGAAGTAAATGCATCTTCATTATACAACAAATAAATTCTTCAACAAAACCTGCCAGGTGCCAGGAAAAGATTGGAATTGCAATGGACACATAAGTCAGTGTAAGAGGGCATTCAGAGGGGACACAGGTCCAGCTCTGCTCCTCTCTGTCCCCCAAAGGAATTAACTCCTTGTTATCCCATCCATGGCAGTCCATCCACCCCTCCAGCTGGAGCTGCAGCCTTGGCTTCACCCTCCTGACAATCTCCTTTCATTCCATACTCCACTGAGCCTTACAGGACTTGATTCCCAGCACTCTGTGCTCCTATCACTATTCAGGACTCATCCAAGATCTAAGCAAGAGCTGATAGAATCTTACAATTTTGTCAAATATAACAGATGAAAACCATATTCCTCACTTTCAGAGTTTTCAGCCCAATATAATTTTTCTGCCCCAGAGCATCAGACAGCAGTGTTCTTGAAATAAAAAATTAAAAAAAAAAAAAAGGTGGTAAGCATTGCTTTAATTGCAAAACTAGGTTGTTCACTGTATCCTAAAAAAACGTACAAAAAAACCTCCCAAACCCAGGGCCATTTTAGAAATACTGTTCAGAAGCTAACAGCATATTTTCTGTAGCTCTGACCATATATATTGGCCAAGCGTGTATCAATATGTCTCATAGTGTAATATCGAATAATAAAATTCGGTATTGAGAGAAGACATAAAAACATTATTTTGTTTTCCTATCTGCAACTTTGATTTGGTAAAGACTAATAAAAGAAAATGTAATAAAAATGCCCTGTTAAATGCCTGGCTTGTGATCCTCGTAGTCTCTCTAGAAATCACAATCCTCTTGTTTCCACAGCATAAATAATATCCAGTAAACAGAATTATGGTTTCATTCAGTGCTGTCACATCATGCTGTATTTTACAACAAGCGCAATTGTATTTCTTTTGGAACAGATTAAGAACAGTGAGGAAGGTGCATTCCCTGAGGGCACTGGAGTCGAGGATAATAAACTCCGTGTCCATAATGTGCCAATGAGACTACAGAAATGAAATCTCTGCATTCAGAGCAACAGAATATTTATTTTAGAAGTGCTCTGTTAAGAGATTTGCTCTGGGATGTGTTTAAAGAAGACATTTTATGCACTGAATAGACATAAGTACCCAATGGCTTGACTGTGTCATCATAAACTGTGAGCAAAACTCTCAGGTTTTTATAGCACAGCAGACCAAAAGAATCATTGCAGCCTTTCAAAGTTCATCATTTGCGCTTAAAAATAAGAGCTTGGTTGCTTTTGTCTGTCCTTGGTGTTTGTTTTGGGTTGGGGTTTCCCACCCCCTCCCATTCTCAAATATTGCAAGTGGATTTCTTGGAATCTGGGATCATTACAGCCGGACAAAGGCCCGGAGGCAATTTTCTTTCTGACAGCTATACGATGTTCTGGTAGATAATCAGGGTGTGTAACCCATATTATTGATTTTAAAAAGACTTCAGTGAAATTGAAACTATTATATTTTTTATACAACAACTGAAAATAAGCAAATCCCCAAAGCTTGCCTTCCCCTCTGTTGGGCCCTTACCTAATGCTACTGCAACTCGCCTTCCACCTTCCACAAACACCTCAGTCCCTTTGCAGTGTCTGCTCAGATTTGGTTGGGTTTCTTTTCCTGAGGGGCTCCTTTTACTGCTTCTCCTGTTTTTCTCCTCCAGATGTGTGGACATCTCTCCATGTAGACATGGCTGAGTGAGCTGGTATTTACAGTGTGCATGGGGAAGGGCCTCTGCCAGCTTCAGCACAGTCTGGGTGTGTAATTCCCTTCAGGTCCATCACAAAATTCAACCTGGATTTTGTTGTTTTTTTGTAAAACATTGATGTGGAAAAGTTTGCTGTTGTAAATATGTGGGTGAAAGCAGAAGGAATAATCACCTTACCCTTGTTGTAATTATCATTGCAGTGAGCTCTCATGTCTGACTTTGTTATACAGCAATGAAGGATCTCTGCAGGATTTTGAGCTGAGGAATTAACTTTTTGTCCATCCTGTGGCAAGAAAACAAATAGCACACATTCAAAATACTGTGCCAATGAGGAACATTTGGATCTTGGTCATGATTACAGGGCATCTACAAGGCCCAGATCATGACCTGAAGTGGTGCATGGCCTGGAAACCAGGAAGTCCTGACCCACCTCCACCCCACTTGTGAAAGGTAATGAGAGAATCTGCAAACTGAATCTGTGCAAAATGGTGTGACAGTCTCTGGTGGTGGTTGCAGTGGGGAAACTCCAATTTCCAGGTGAAATACAGACTTCAGCATTGGGAGGGTTGGTACAGGTCACAGAAAATGGCAGAGGGGTGGACCCTGAAGTTTATTTCAAATGCAGAGAGAGTGGATTTTTTAACTGTGTGCTCTGAAACAGCTGTACTTCACTCTTCATCTCTGCAGGCACCTGTCAGGGAGATCCCCCAATTGCCTGTGCAGGGTCAATCATCTACAAACATGGTGGGGTTTTTTGTCTATAAGCTGGTTTGCTGTTTGTTCTACCTGTTACTGACAGCACACAGAGAAAAGGAGCTCTGAACTGGTGAATGATGTGCAGAGAAACCACTGCAGAATAAAGAGAACAGAACCCAGCCCAGGTCCTTGATGGTCTTTGCAGTTTGCTCAGCCTGTATTTGCCCTTGTCAGGAAATCCAGAAAGCTCAGAGAGCAAAGACTTTTCATTCTGCTTGAAGTTGGCCCTACTTGGAAGGCTGGGTTTGATAAAGTCAAAAGATTCCTTGCATCAAAAAGGGTGTAAATAATACCAGAATCCTACAGGGCTACAGATGCCAGACCTTGCTTTGCCTTTCCTCACCTGCCATTCCTATAGCAGAGGGTCTCCTCTATTTTAAGCTTATTTTAGATGAAATTTTATTAAATTTTGTTTGACTCCTGGTACCAGTTTCCAGTCCACCTAGAGCTGTACCTGTTTGCTGATAATGTGACAATTATTTGTGGGTTTTGGCACTAATTCTGCCCAGGAGTGCTCTGAAGTAGTCAGAACTTTTGGAGTGGACAAGAGTAGAGTGCTTGCACTTTTTCTTGTTTTAAGCAGTCCAAGAGGAAACTCAGTGAGAATTTTCTGATGGTGCAAAGTGTGAAACATCTATAGCAGTGGAAGAAGGAGATGCTGTGGGATTATTGGGATGAAATTGTCCTGCAGTGTGATGGACATGGCTTTTGCTCTCTTTTAGGGTAGAAAAACATCTGTCTGATAATAGCACAGTCCTTTTAGGCTGCATAAAAACTGGGACTGAGGGGTTTTTTTGGGCATCAGTGACCATGGCTAATTTAACTCAGCATTATGAACAATAAAATACTTTGTCAGGCATCAGATCTGAATTCAGGAATTGGTTTCTTGTTCCTCCCTATTGAGATTATAGATGTAAACTCATAAAAATTGTGAAAGTAATTTTCTAGAATTTGATTTTATGATGTTTTATTATTAAAATAAGAAATATGCTTTCCTATCTTAGGGAGAAGTAGAAAAAACATAAATAAGAGTCACGGTTTTTGAGAAGAATGAGCCTATTCCTTCAGAGCTGCAAGTTCTTGCTGCTTTGGAAAGTGATAAATCCCAAAGAAATCTCACCTAGGACATTTTACATACTGAGTAATTTCAGAAAACAGTCATTTTCAAAAAGAGAAATTATAATACAACAATCTATTATTGAGAAAAATGTTTTTAGTGGCTCATTCATAAGCATTTGTCTCTATAAATAACTGCAGTCAATGCAAAAAAAACACAAAACAACATTTTGGAAAGCTGAATTTGGGGCAATTGACCTTCCAAAATTCAGGCTGATTACAAAGCCAGACACATCACTTCAGTAACATGTAATAAACAAAAGGCATTCTTAGCACCTAATTGTAAGTTGAAACTTATTCATACAACACAATTCTTCAAGGATCACAAATAATGAACAAATTAATGAAATTTATAGCCTGTTTGCAAATCACTTGTTGACAGAAAGCACTCTCCTTGTCAGCTCACATTACTCATTGCCAATTCTTTCAGTGACTGACTTCAAACTTACAGATTCCTCAGTGATGGTTTTTGGATAAACTCTCCTACTCCAGCTGGTGTGCAGACATTCCTCCCTGTGATTTAAATAATTTATGTAATTAATTACTTGCTAACCTTGCTCCTTACCCCTTTTGTTGAGTGCATCCAGTCAGGGCAGTGCAAACAGAGAACAGTGCAAGAGAACAATTCCCTCCAAGGCTCCCCACAATCCTGTTACAGAGGAGCTGAGGAGGATGGCAGGAGGGAAAGGTGGAGTTAAAGACCAGTCCATGGAGAAGCCTCCAAGGGCAAGGCAGGAGTGCCTGCCAGATCCTCTGCTGAATATTCACTGCCATGAAATATGAGGAGTCACGGAGGTGGCCTCTGACCTCCAGAGCCGCAGGTTACACACTGATTATACATCTCTTTCTCTGGGTTTTAGGCCAAGATTTTAAAATGTAACACCCCTAAAAGCCTTTGTTTTATTCTCCTTGGTGAGTGGTGACTTTCAGCCACGAGCATGGAGGTGATGTCAGGATGTGAACATGTCAATAGGTATTTATTCCTCCTGAAAATCAGGGCATTTTCAAGGCATGTGCTCAGACTAAGCTCTTTAGCCTTACCTTGTCCTTTGGTGCCTTTGAAATGCAGTGTGTCTTTTTCTGATCTGCTGCTATCTCTTCTTTTCTAATTCTCTTTCTTGTTTAATTCTCCAATATTCTCTGTTGTAAAGCAATCTTCAACTTTTTCTACAGTTTTGTTTGTCCCATGCTTCCAACAAGCATTACAGGTTGTCTGATAAATTCTGATTGGTTATGTAATCAGCTGGACATGGAGATAAACTGTGGCCCAAGTGTTTTCTCTAAAACATTTTGTAATTACCAGTAAATTTTGTTCATTTCCTGCCTTAAGTCACTGTAATCAGTAGACAAATGCAGTGTTGAACTCTAGGAAACAGCAGTGCAGGCAAAAGTCCATTCACACAGGATTTGTATTGGCAATACTCTAAGACTTACTTAAATTTTCTCACTTTTCTATGTGTACATCTAAGCACTGACAGTGTTTTTCTTCATCTTAATTTTGGGAATTTCTTGGTGTGTTTGCAGAGCTGTTGGTACAAAAATGCAAAATGGAAAGCTGAGATTTGGTTGCAGAAGAGCATTGAATAGTTTCAGTGAATATAAAACTTTCAAGACACCCTGAAGTGAAGAAATTAAAACAGGCTGTGAATGGAGAATAACTGGCTGAATCCTAATTTAATTGTAAATTTTGAAACTACATAATTTATTTGTCAAAACATATAAAATCTAGTAAATAATTTTTCCCAACAGAGGAGTTTTCAGATACAGTTTTGTTCTTTTGGTGGAGTAGGAGGGACTTTTGATCTATTTCCTCCAGCATAGTCCCTGTTTTCTAGCTGACAAAGAGAAGGAGAGGCTGGGGAACTGGAAGTGCTTTGCTCATGTTGGTCTGCCTGAAAAAAAACCACCCAAAATGCACTTGCTAATCTCTTCTTCTCACAGAAACACAAAAGGATGATGGAAGAAGCAAGGAGGGAGAGAAGCAAAGAGAGATTTGGAGCCCTGGGTCAGGTTTGGAGCTGTGGGACAGGTTTGGAGCCCTGGCACAGATTTGGAGCTATGGGGCAGATTTGGAGCT
>JANPWX010000046.1:583651-594272 GCA_024734555.1 Trochalopteron elliotii
GGTGCTGCCACATCCTGTTCCTAGGGGAGCACTGGGTATCCCAGCCCCCAGGGGTGAGAGGAGGGAGGATGCAGAGTGCAGCCACAGCAAGGCTTCCCTGCCCTTCCTTCCCAAGGAGGTCTGGGCACAGCCCCTTTCCAATTCCCTCTCCCAGGCTGCATTTCCCTGCACGATCAGCAAACGCAGCAAAAAGGATGAATTGACTTAATGAGTTATTTTGATCTCTTCTGAAGTGATAAAAAGAAAGCTGTAAAAATCAGTGCATACAAGTTCCAACTTGAAGACATCTAATAGTATCTAATATAGTAATTTGATTAATGTTCTGTGCTCCTTCTGTAGGTTTCTCTAATGCACCCTGCTGAGCTTTTGGAAGCACTCACAATGTACACAGGAAATTAAGTGACAAAGAATATGCTGTGAACTGTCCATACCAAGCAAACTAGAATGAAATACAGTATTTGTTGGGAGAATAATAAGCATCCACATGCAATGCTGCATGCTGGCTAACAATTTAACCAGTGGTTGAAAAAGGAGATTAACTATATTATGTGCCTCTCTTATCTATAACTGCCAACTGATTACATAGCAAGACAGGTGCCATCTCAACCAGCCTGAGACTTCTAAAATCAATATAACTCTTTAAATGCAACTTAGAAACTCCTAGACTACGAGCTCAAACCACAGCATTGGTGCTTGCCTATTTAAGTGAAAATCCAGAGCTAAAACTTTTAAAAGAACTCTGTCTGTGAAAGTAAAAAGCATGATATAGGTCTCTTTATTGGAAAGCAAAGGTCTTTCCTTTCTCCTCAAACTCAGATGGATAAAAATCAATCTTCAGCAGGACTGGTCCTGCAGCACTGAGGGACAGCTGTGAGGATCTAATAGATCCTCTGGGCTGAGGGAAGGCAAGATGATGTACTCCTCCATCAAACGGAAGATAAAATCTTCCCAGCTGCTTGTTTCAATCTGCCATTAATACCATGGTGTTGCCTGGATTTAGTATAAGACAACCAGCAGTAAGCTGGGTACAGTCCAGATCTGGTCCTACCTTGTGCATGCAATTTCAGCCAGTTAAAAATGTGGGGTTTTCAGAATTTAATTGCTTTTAATGGCCCCAGTGAAAACACATGTGAGTGGTTCCATCTACTTCAGCACATGACAAGTGATAGGTGCAGCAGTAACATTTCATGGTATCATAGGAGTAATGGATGTTCCCTTCTGTCACTCTCAGGTATCCCTGACTCAGATTTCCCTCACTCTGTAATTTTGTGCCAGGTGTGAACATGTGAGAGGCACCACAGTAGTGGTCCAAGCAACACTTGTTTATTGGCAACAGAAAAAGATTGGAGCATATGCTGATTCTTCTTTATCCAGATTTGGTTATGGCTGCTAGGCAGAATTGCACTTTATGTCTGGATTTTTAGTGTGCTGATAGCAGGGGTCTTCAGGGGTGTCTTGTTTAAATTCACTATTAAAGTGCTTCAGGTATGAAAATCAGAAAATAATTCTGATATCAACATTTAAATTGAAGATCCACAGACCACATATTTCAATCCATCTTTGCTCATCTTTTTCCTGTTATTGTCACAACTCCCACATTTCTTTTCCAGTACTTTTAGATGACCCACAGCTTCTCCTGTTTCAGCAAGAAATCACTTATGCATCTCTCACTGTGTTTGTTTATCAGTGTGTTTTCAGTGTCTCTTGATCCTTTTGGCTGTCCAGATGTTTGTTTGGAATTATTCATAACATTAGGGAGTCGATCTGCTTTATTCCAGTTCTAGGACATAAAAGTGCTCTGGTCAAGACCCCTTCAAGCCTGGGAGCTGCTGGATTGGGAGCTGCATTCAGACTGGAGTTCCCCAAAGCACTAAACTTTCCTTGCTCTGTTGGTCCTCCAGTTTAGGGAAATTGTTAAATTGGAATGAGAATTGTTATCAAATAAAAGAGACTACCAGTGATGAAACCCAGAAGGGTTTCTTTAAATGCAGTTCTAGCCAACTGATAATTCAAGCTTCTAATTGTTAGTGAAACAATAGGAAGTCTATAAGCTGGATATTTGCCAGCAGGGGCCACTTCTCTAAGCTCTTTGCTTTTCTCCCTTCATCTGCTGCATTGAGATGAGGGAGAGAGTTATGTCAACACTTGGAGATAATCTTTTTATATGGGTTTACATAAGAGAATAAGGGAAAGGCTGAGAAAATTGCTCCCTTTTGTAGGTGTTGCACTGAAGAAAAGCAAAAATATGGAAAGTTAATATCTGAGAATAATAAAAGAAATAAAGGAAATAGACCTAAAATGAAGGGCACAGAACCTGGAAAGGCATTGCCCACACATGGGCAGGTTATGTTGTGCCACTCCTGTATGAATGCACAGGTCTGTGGAGTGTTTCTCTTCAGACGTCTGTGGGAGAAACATCAGCAACCAATCCCAAAAGGAGCAGACCTAACAAACATTACTAAACTTGAATTGCAAGGAGCACTAGGGCAGAGTTTGATCACTCCTGTATTTCCAATAAACAGGAGTGCATTAAATTGCTTTGGAGGTGGATCTGAATTGCACAATGTGTCCCCAGAGAGGGAAGGACTGCCCTGTGCCTGTGGGGTTGTGTCTGTGGGGTTGTGTCCGTGTCTGCAGGGCAGGCAGGGCAGTGGGGCAGGGCAGCAGTCACTGCCATTCTGCTGCTCCAGGTGCCCAGGGAAGAGAATTTGGCAAAAGAAGAGTTCCCTGTTGGCTTAGGGAGCCATTGTTGGTGGCAGGGCTGGAGCAAGGGCTGGGATGGTGCCCAGGAGATCCAGAGGGCCCAGCTAGGGCTGCTGGGATGTGACACCAGCACCCATACCCGAGCGCCAGCCCGCAAAGTCTGCCCCACACAGGTCATTGCCACACTCTGTTCTTGGATTACTTTGCAATCACTCGGGGATTTTTTCCAAATTTCATAGTAAAAGAGTTATTTTAACTCACTATTTTCCCAGTTATGACTCACTGTTTCTCTCTCGTGGCTTTCCCTATTTGCGTTTTACAGTTCTTACTCTGATTACAATTTGAACCTTGCAGAAGTGCTTTAAGCAGTGTCTGTTTTACTCAGGCCATGGTCTTTTGGAGTGCTGTAGACTTTCAGATATCCTCTGCTGACTTTAGCAAACATCCTGCGTGGTTTGCCTTGCCTAAGAACTGAATAGAATCAGAGCTCTCCTTCTTTGCCTTCCCCTTTCTCAAAGCTCTAGCAGATGATGGTTAAATTATTGCAAAACTTTCTGTGTGGTAGCCCAAGGCACAGGACAGCAAATGAAAAGGCCAAAAAAGTATCTGTGAATAGATTTTCTTGTTTAGATTTTCAACCAAACACTGTAGTGAATTTTTCAAATTATTTTTAATATTGTAGAGTTCTGTCATATTTTTGCCATCCTGACATTGTAAATGGATGGATTTTATTGGCCTGACACAACAATAAATAATACAATTCAGTTTTATTTAATGATTTCTGGTTTCAGTGGTAGAGAAGCTTTGCCAATTTTAAATTAGGTCTTGGAGTAAATTTAAAATTAATGAAATTTAAAGCTGTGATTTGTTTAAGGATCCAGAACATTCACTCTCTCATCTATTCATCAAGCTCTTTAATTACCTAGTATGCATGAAACCTGTATTATGTCTTATTATTGAGAGATTAATTTTATGAAAACCTCAGAGTGATACATCATTAGAGTGACTCTTGGATAATGTATAGTGTAACCTTTTCTGCTAATCCCACCACAGAAGAACAGAGGGAAGCTGACAACTCTGCTGCAGTGTTTTATTCCTCCCGTTCCCCTGCAGTATTATCAGCTGCTGGCAGAGTTTGTCTCTGCTTCCCTGTTCATTTCCAGTCCTTCCTGGTGTGCAGCTGTCAGTCCCACTCACCCCGGGCTCAGGGATGTGCCAGGGGCATTGGAGCAGATCCTGGTGGATGTTGTGATGCTGCAGAGGACAGGGCAAGGCTGGGGGAGACTGGGTCAGGGATGTGGGAGCGTGTCCTCCCCAGTCTGAGGCACTGCAGGGGTTGGAGTTGCCTGTCCCATGGGGAGAGGAGCAATTTCCTGCACTCAGGAAGTCCTGCTGGTAACCCCAGGAGCCACCAGGCAGCTCTCACTGCCTGAGGGTGTGTGGCAATTTCAGGTACATGAAGGACAAGGCAGACACAGAAGGTCAGGCAGGAAAAGCTTCTATTTTAATTTTCTGACTCCATCTTTTTATCCATTTTGATCAGAAGGCGAAAGATTGGCTACACAGGGTGCCACCTTCTTGACCTCATTGGTGAACATCACCATCAATCATATTCCTCCTCTGAGAAGAGAACTATGTAAACAAAATAGACAAGTTCTAAACATATACATCGTTTTCATGAAGCTGCATGAGAATCTTCACTACAAACTGCAAACACTGAAAAGCAGGAACATTCAGGGCGACAAGGGTGGAAATGCTTCTCTTGGAGCTCAGGAACTCCACTCTGTGCCCTGTCTGTGGTGCAAAGAGTTGTGCTTGGCAGCTGCAGGTGTCCAGGTGCAAGTGTGAGAGAGCCACAGAATCCAAAGATGGGCTAGTGAGTCCAGGGCAGACTGGAAACCTCCCTTGCCATGCCCTGGGTCTTGTCTGGTGCCTCAGCCCCAGGAGGGTGCCCCTCCCCTGGGCCTCCACACCTAGCCAGGGGCCAGTGGGCAGCAGCTGGAGCTGGGGGAGCCGTGCTGGGGACAGGGACAGGGACAGGGACAGGGACAGGGACAGACACTGGTGCAGGCCTGCACTCACCATTCAGCCCCTCCATAGCCCCAGCTGAGCCCTTGGGGCTGTGTGGGCCTTGCCTGTCCTGGCTGGGTTGTGTGGGCATTGCCTGGCATTGCCTGCTCCAGAGGAGCAGGGCTGTGGGCACAGGGGCAAAGAAGGATGTTCTGCTGTTGCAAGACATGATCATGAAATTGTGCCCAATAATTTGTATTGCTCAGGTATGTTTTACCTTCTCATGCTGTGTCCTCTTTTCATTGCTGCCAAAAAGAAATTATTTTTCCATTTTTTTCCCCAGTGCTTCCATGCCAGGCTAATTCTCTGTTCTCTTGAAAGCTAATATATCCACTTTTCGTATTAATATTTGTGAGAGTAATATTAGGAATGTTTTATTTCATTATCTCACAGCTGAGGACTGTAGTCACACTGGGTTATAAAGCAGCTAATTACAGTGTTTGTGACTTTACAGTGTGCCATGCCTGCAGTGCAGTTTGTCAGAGTTTCTGAGAATTTCTAACATGAAAATAGTTTGCAGGGTACTTTGTGAGTCTAGTCTGAGAAATGTTGCATATGCAGCATCTTTGCAATGCTCTACATCTCCTAATCAAAACTCTTTCACCTCTAAGGGCATTTGCATTTCATGGAAAACTCGATGAATTCAGATTATTTGACACATGTACTTTTCCCTGTCCGTGCTTGTTAAATCAAAAATATTTAGGATACTGAGAACAGAATATTTGAGTCCAGTGATCCCTTCTGCTACTCCTCCTCTGGGTTTGCAGTCATCACTACCTCATAGTAATTGTGGTGTTGTGAAGTTATACTTAAAGTTTCAGATGAGGAGCAATGAATAAAAGGGACACCTCTTTCCCCTATTCAGCCTTCACTAAAGTAATTGTCATTAATGAGAAAGGAAAAAGGGGGGAAATACCCAATCCATAAGCACATGTGCAGCCTTTTAATGGTAATGTTTTCCAAAACCTGGTCTCTGCTCAGGAGGAACTTGTAACAGCAGCTTTGGTTTGGGATTTGCAGAAAGCTCCCGCTGGGCAGTGTGGCATTGCATGGAGCACGCTTTCCATTTCAGCCAAAAATCTATATTTTAGAGAGCACAGGTGGCAGTGGATTCAGTTACAGTGCCCAGATTAACCAACCCTGCAGAGGTCTGGAGCCCACTTATATGGGAGAACTTGGGGAGTTTTAGCATTTTGATAAAACTCTCTCTGGCCACTTAAGCAGGATACATACTGAAAGCAGCTCAGAGTATTTCACTGCACTCAGGAAGTCCTGCTGATAATTTCAGCAGCCACCAGGCAGCTCTCACAGGCATGAGATTGGAAATCATCCTCTTGGAGTTCAGAAACTCCACTCTGTGTCCCCCTCTGGGAAAGGAATTCCTGATCCCCTCCTGGCTTTGTCCTGGAGGTTATGGATGCAAAGCACTCCACGTTCACATGAGACCAAGCTCTGTTTCTGTCCAGCACAGGAATTCCCAACGTGTGCTGTGTCACTGTGTCTCCCTGCTGGAGCTCTGTTTTAGTGGTGGAAATGGATTCACGTTCCCTGTGTTTCTCACCTGAGTGGGGTCCCTGCAGTTCTGGAACCTGAGGATCCTTCAGAGGAATTTCCAGCAGTCACTCCTCTCCTGCAGTTTTCCATCCCCAAGGGCAGGGCAGGGGGCACAGGAGGGAAGTGATTTCCCTTTGGTCATGCAGCAGCTCAGGTTAGAATTAAATCCACACTTTTCCAGTCCCCATCCCTTACCTTGCTCACTCCAGACTTTCCCTGAGGTTCATGAGCTGAGCTTGTGTGTCACAATTGTCTGTTCTTTACCATTAATGGATGTGCTCTTAAGGGGTCAGGAAACAAACACTTCTAGTGAACAGTTAATGAACAGCAATATATATTTCTTGCACAGATACATATGTACACACACACACACATATATATACAGATATCTCACATCCTTTTAAATAACACATACTTTATTTTTCACTCAAGAAAGGAAGTCTTTCAGCATTAATAGGAAAAACACCCTGGGTTTTTTTTTTCTCCACAGTGATTACAGGAGATGGGTGAGCCTGGAGTCATTCTGTTTTATTGAATCTTCCCAGTACTTGTCAGCAGTGGAAATGCCTGATTTAATCATTCAGAACTGGCTCCTGCAGAAATATTTGCATTGTGCATGTTTGAAAAATACCAGAGCCAGAAATAACTTTAAAAATCTGTACTTGGTGCTGGTTATAACCTGTGAGTTAGGAGATATGTCCAGCCACCTCAACATCGTGGGAAAGGTAGGGTATTTGAATACAGGATTTGTATTCTAGCACATTCCATTTTGTTAAACAAACCCATACTTTCTGTCTACCCAGAAATGCCTCCCAGGAGATGCTCTAGAGAAAATCTGTTATTCAAAGTGACTGTTTTATGTTATTCTCTTTCAGCACTTTTTCTCCTTATAAATTGTCAGCAACAAATATATACTTTTTATTTTTCTCTGAATCATGTGAACTAACAAATCTTAATCTGCATCTGCAAATTAAAGGCAGAAGAAGTCAATTACAGGTGCTTGGTTTACCTAAACTGAATTGCACTATGTCTTTTGATTGAACTTATAAAGTTGTGTGGTTGGTGTTCCAGGGCGATAAAACTTCTAAGTTCCATCATTAATATCTGGTGTTTCTGAATTATGAATTCTTTCTTTTCTTTTTTTTTTTTTTTTTTGCAACTGCTCAAGTATTTAATCAAAATTTGCAGTTTCTGTAGACATTCCATTGACAGATTTGTTTCTTAGAGCATTCATGAGATGTAAATGCAAGAGAGGTGAGCACAGACTGCCTAAACACAATTCAAGCTTCAAAGAAATGTCACCAGACTCTCTTCCCCCTTTTTCCTCCATCATTTGCTGTTTGGGCTGGGAGCAGTGAGAGGCAGGAGCCTGAGCTGAGGTGTGTTGCTCACATCTACCAAACCTGGCTCATCCTCCCCCTGCCACTGCCCTGAGCTGGTTGATGTCACAACACTGGTGTGACAGGCTGGTGGCTGGGCTCTGTAGCTGTAGTGTTTGCAGAGCTCACAGGTTACAAATCCAGACTCTGCTGATTTGCAGGGAACCATCCCCGTGTTTGGTTTCCTCAGGTCCCAAAGCCCACGACACAGCCCATGCTGGACACCAGCAGTGGGGGCTGTTCTGGGAGCTCCCTCCTCTGCTCTGGCTCCACACCTGCCTTTGTCTGTGCTGCCTGATCGTGGACCTTCCTTTTAATCGAGGCAGATTTGAAAGTTACCTTTATGCAGATGAACAAAATGAGAAAGGAAAGGGAAGGGTTTGCTGCAGTCAGTAAGACAGGTTTGTTCAGCTCCTAAAATACACTGAAGTCTGAGGGAGGATGGTATAAAACAATTTAACATCAGAGGATTTTCAGAGATAGTTCAGCTAAAGCACTCTGAAGGTACAATTGCAAAGGGAGATGGTGCAGTGCTAAATATACAAAATGCAACATTCTATTTTTGTTATAATTAACTGTAACCAGTTCTTATTTAAATCAGCCTGCCAGTCATAATTAGTCTGTACTTTAAATGTTTTGCTTGATGCTGTAGAGCAGAAACAGTCTTTATATTAAAATAATGAAAGTTCTGTAGGAAAGTAGACCGTAGCCATTACAATCCTCACCTGTGTGCCCTGGGAAGGATTCCCTGTTCCAGACAGGTGCTTTGTACCCCGGGGGTGTGATACAGGTTGGATTTGTGCCAGGGGAGAACTGAGACTCTGCTCTCTGCAGACACTGTGGTGTTTGTTTTACACCTCCAGTTCAGGAGCCAGGGCCACCTTCTTGCAGCAGGCAAAGAGCAGTTCCTTGGACTCAAAATTGTTATTTCTCAGTGTAAAATTACACACGAGCTTTCTGGTTGCCTCACTTTGTAACCCTTGCTGGGTACACTTATTTTAGTGGCTCAGCATCTAATTTGGCTCTGTTCTTTTTATTCTTAGAACTCTGATATTTGTGGAAGGTGCAAGGGATGCTGCAGATTTGTGTTAGTGCTGTGCAGGAAGGAAGTTTGATGATGAGCTATATTATGTATGGCTCACTAGATAGTAGTAAACATTCCTCTTTGTTGCTGTGCTTGGGGATTATCAAAGGGTGTTGTGTTCCTAGTTAGAATTTTTCGGATTAATGAAACAGATCACAGATCCCTGCATAGCAACGTGCCTGAAGTGTGTGAAATGTTTTCTGAATAAGGATTGGATCAGGTCCATTGAGAATATAAAGTGCTGGAAGAACACAGTGTTATTTTACAGACCCTGCATTCGGTTGTTGTCTTGCAGTGGCCTCACAGCCTCTCTAATTAGAAACTTAAGGTTTCTTTAGTCTGCTCTGTGTCTTTTCTTCTCTCCAGCAACACACCAGCAACATCCAAATCCTCATTGTTACTCAGGCACTCCTGGCTGTCCCAGACAGGGGGAGCTTTGTTTGAATATGGACTGGCTCAAATGAAATTAGGAATACTTGAAATTTCAGAGCTTCCTGTAGAGATTTATGGTCTGTGCATGTCCATGCTGGATTGCACATCAGACTTTGGGGGCTCAAGAGCAGGATGCCAGGTGGAGGCTGCCTCATGTTGAGCCAAGGACTGCCACCCATCCATGCAATTTAAGTGTCAGAAGCCAAAGGGATATTTCAGACCGTTTCAGATGTCTACCAAAAGCCAAGGAGGTTCTGTAGCTTAATAGGTAATTTTAGTTTTGCTCACAACTTCCACAAGAATGTGCATCTCGTGGCCAAGTATGAGCAGCCAGAGAATGGGTCTCCATCATGAGTCACATCCCTTTCACAGGTTCAGAATTTAGAGACAAAAATACCTGCAAAAGCCTGGGAGTCTGTTCTTGTCTCTCCCCAATCAAGGGCATAGAAACTGGGGCCAGGAGCCAGCTTGTGGAAATCTCTAACTTTGCTGCCTGTGCAAGTATTATGAAATGAAGTTATTTTAATGCCTGACAAATGATCCTTATGTAAAGTTCTTTGCAGTCTTGTTTCTTTGGCTGGAAGCTTTACTTGTCCTCTGGTTTTGGGGCACAATAAATCTGAAATCAGATCTCTGAGATGAGCCTGCACAAAAAGCTGTTATAAATGCATTGATTTGGCCTTTTATTCTCAGAGATTGTTAATATCTGATTCTGGTTTAACTCAGAATGTCTTGAATTGTTACTGTTCCCAATAGCTGAGAAATCCCAGATCCCCTTGGATACGACCCTTTAGATTTTGCATTTCTCAAATATGAGGGTTGTTGCTTCTTATACTTGGTCCTGAGAAGGTCCGAGTCTCTTAAAAATGTTCTTTTGTTTATAACACATGAGTAACAATTGTGGAGTTTAATGGGGAGGAGGAGGTGCCTTGGAATCCTTTTGCTGGGGGAAGGCTCTAAGGAATACAAGTGCTACTTCTGTTCCATTGTTAAAATGCTGACTGAGTTGAAGTGCCTTAATCATGGAGATTTTGGACTGAGTCAGATTGTGAGAGATCCTCCTGCAGGCCCAACACAAACATGAATTTACCTTTTACCCTCCGTTGTCTATGCTGCCTGGTGAAGCTGCTTTGCTGTTGAGATGAGGAGGTTTGAAGTGTGTGATTCACCAGAGTGTTGCAATTGATGAGATGCTGAAGCTGTGCACAGGTCACAAAATAATTATATTTTGACTCACAGGATGGATATCCAGATGGTTGTTCAAGAGCCTCACATTTTTGCATCAGGGTAAAGGTGAAACAACTTCATTAAAATTATTCTCCCTGTTACAACTTCTATTACCTTTTTCTTTTTCTTTTTCTTTTTCTTTTTCTTTTTCTTTTTCTTTTTCTTTTTCTTT
>JANPWX010000046.1:599205-614399 GCA_024734555.1 Trochalopteron elliotii
AAATTCAGCAATCCAGCTCTCCTCAGGATAATGCAGTTTGAAGCACATGGAAAATAATTTTGTTTTTAGATGCCACTCAGTTTACCTGATTCCCATGGAGCTGAACTTGGAGCTCTTAATGTGATCTGCAAAATGAAGCTGTGCTCCCAAGTGATTAGGTTAGTAAGTTTTATGAACTATTATTTTTGTTTCCCCAGATGGTTTTCTGTGAAATTCAGCAATCCAGCTCTCCTCAGGATAATGCAGTTTGAAGCACATGGAAAATAATTTTGTTTTTAGATGCCACTCAGTTTACCTGATTCCCATGGAGCTGCAGCCAATTGGTCTGGAGCTGTTAAATCCTTGCCAAAGCATGGCTGTAGTCCCAAAGGGAGGCTGTGTCCCAAAGTGTGCCCTGGCTTTGGGACCAGGCACTGGCACAGAGGGGAGCCCTGAAGGGCACTGGGAGGTTCAGCCCAGCATGGAAAATACCCAGCAAAACCCTCAACCAGCCCTGGAAAGGAGCTGGGAGTGCTGCTGTGCCAGAGCATTCCAGAGAAATGCCAGCTGTCCCAGCTGCTCTGTCGGTTCTAGGAGAGGTCCTCCTTTATAGATATTTCCCAGTTTACACCTAAACCTCTTCTCAGCTTGCAGTAGGTGATGGGAAAATACTACACGGTAGGTTGAAATTTTGAAATCTGTAGTTAAATACTTAAAATATAAAAAGATTCTTCAGACAAGTTCAGCGACAATTTTGACTTTCTAAGTTCATTGCATTCTGCTTACACTACCAGTTATGAGGAAAAAAGAAAGTACTTTTCCTACCAAGGAAATACATGTAATCAATATTTTTGTTGTACAGCAATCATCAAAATCCGTGGGTGCTGCCAGAAATACACCTCAGAATTTAATGAGATCTGTCAGGGAAATGAAATTCAGCAATGAGCTGCTCAAAGGAAACCACAGTCTACCACCAGGTTTTATGTGTGTGTCTCTTCAGCTTTGGACCAGAGGCATAACAAGATCCCTCTTTCCCTCTCCTGTTTTGAATGTTTTCCTGTGTCCAAAGCAGCTTTTCCAGGAGCTGGCAGGGACATGGGGCCTTGTTATGAGTGCTGGCTGGCTACCCACGCTGTGATCCCAAAGCCCTGGCTCCCTCCTGTCAGCTGTTACCAGAGCAGACATCACCAAGGCTGCACTTGCCTTGTGGGGCTGTAGTTTTGGGATGACCTTTGCTTTGCAAACCACACAGAGGAAATTTCACATTGCCCTGGTGTGCCGGACACACCTGTGGGTCCCAGAGGGAGCACAGCCAGCAGATCCCAGAAAGCTCTGACCATGGCCTGTGTGTGAGGAGTAGATCAGGTTTTCTGCACTGACCTCCTTTAGTCCCATCAAGGGGTCTGTGAGAGGACATAAATGTTCCTGGGAATTATAGGTGTTCCAGTTATTCGCCTGGCTGAGGTGTGGGACATCAAAACATTATGAACAAATGTCCCAAATTATCTTTTCCCATCCAGTCAGGATTTTTGGGTGAATAGGAGCAGTATGCCCACCCATCTGTGGCTGTGATGGTGTTATTCCAGGAGATCATCTATTCCAAAGCCAGGAGAAGGAATGACTGCAGATAAACAGGGCAGAGGAAAACATTTGTTGGCTGGAGGAAGCAAAGCAAGCATGAAATTCTAATGCTGGATTTTATCAATTCATAAAGTTTAATTACTTATACTTGTGATACGTCTGACGAGAAAGGGAAGCCAGGTTAATCTTCATAAGATATGCAATAGAAATTATGTATTAAAATAAGGCCCATTACTGTGATTATCAGACACATTTTTAATTAAATCCAAAGTTGTGTCAGTAGAAATTTTTACTTATATGATCTCAAAATGTTTGGGCTTGTTCATCTTTCTAAGCTTTACTTCTCTTCCATAAAGATCATGAACTCGGCTTAATTAGAAGGAGTAGTTATAATGTCAGAGCAAATTAATTTCAGTCAACCCAAGGGGCCCTTTGAGGATGCTGGTCCCCACCTGTAGCTGGGAAATCCCAGCTCTGGCTCTGAGTGAGCTCTCATTAGCTGGGAATGAGATTTCATGGATCCATGGCACTAACTGGGAATGAGATTTCATGGATCCATGGCAGGAGCAGCCCAGGATTAGTGTGGGGATGGTGACCTCACCAAAAGACAGCACACAAGGTCAATTCCCAGCACGTTTCCAGCCTTGGCAAAGCTCCTTGACTTTAAAGAGGGGTTGGAAGCTCTGGAAGCAGGTTTGTATGCAAGGCCTCTCCCAGGGAGTTGGACTGCTGCTCTCAGGGATGCCTCTGTAAAATATTCGGTTTGCAAGTAGAAAAGATTTCAGCTCTTTAGCTACTCTTTTTAGTTTTTTTAGGTACTCTTTTTTAGCTACTCTTTTTTAGCTACTCTTCCAACAGAGCCAGGCCAAAATTCTCAGTTGTTTAAGCAGATCAGCTGATCTGAATATTCATTTTTACATCAGAGTCTCTTTTAGGTCCCAAGCACAACAGATTACTTTTTTTCCCATGGATTTCACTCAACGTTAGCTTTAAATATCTACATTTATTTTTTTTAATTGAGTCCCTTTCTTTTTGATGCTACTACACTATTTTTGTATGTAAAATAGCAGAGCAATTTCACATCCTAAAAGGAATTTATTTGCATAAAAATAAACACAGTAACTTTTTTTAGGTGTTAAAACATAAAATAGGAATATCAGTTAATAGAAAATCATTGCTTAAAAATGCATCTTGTAAAAAATTCTGGGCTACTTAATATTCTTAAGAGGTTGTAACGTGCTGAATTCATTGGTTAAATTAAAATGCTTTTTCTCATATTCAGTAAATGCAGTGTGTGTGCAATTGAACAAAAATAAAATTGAAATTTACATTTTCATCAAATGAATAACCACATGCTGAGGATTGCTTGACTGCAATTTATGATTATGCAAATGAAACAGGTTTTGCAACTAGGATATGTACAATAAATGGGAGTTCCATTATTATGTATCAAAAAGCCATTAACCTTGAAAATTATATACAATTGACATGAACATTTCTAAAATATGCCTAAAACCTGCTAATGTTCCCCCTCTCCTCCCCTATGTATAGGGACTGTATATTAGATTTAGCAAAAGAATTCAGAGTGAATAATTTATTAAATGAGCTCTGCCACTTTTTTGTTGGTGAGCTCTCTGTGACAACTTGCTGGGTGCTTTATTCATTATTTAAATCAGGAAATGCTGCTGATTAATTCCTCATCTGCTGACAAGAACACGAGTTCCAAAAGCTGTTCATAACCAGAATTTGCTGTTTCAAAGTCCTGGCGAGGCAGCGGGGAGGGGATGCTGATGCTCGTGGCACTTCCCAGATGACAGATTTCCTTGTTGGGAGCACTCCCCTGGCTCCTGGCTGGGAGCTGCTGCTGTTTGATGCTTCTCATTCACAGAGATTTGATGGTTGTCAGTCAGATTCTCTTCTTCTTCAGTGACAAAAGCCCCAGAACTGGAGGGAGAACACAAAGGGGCTGGCCTGGAACATGCTGTCAGTTCTGTGTCTGCCTTGGGATGGGCAAGGCAAAGCAAACAGCCCAGAGCTGAAAGCCTTGAGATGATTTTCTATGTATTTCCTGAAAGCTGGTCCCTTCCCAAGAGGATTTTTGCCTTGTGGAGAGGAGCCCCCTCTGTGGGACTGGCAGAGTGGGGATGTCAGAGGAGCAGCCCCAGGCCCGGGGCAGGTTTGGCAGCTCTTGGGGGTTGCAGTGCTCAGGTCCTGCACGCTCCAGCTGCTGCATTCCTCACCCAGAAACATTAGCAGGAAATCTCCAAAGCTCCCAGTGCCCTGCTGGGGATTGCCAAAATTCTGAAAAGAAAAATACACATCACCAAGTGGTCAAAAAATATAATATTTCCATAGGCTGGTTCTCAGGTGTTACCTCAAAGCTGGTCTGTTCTTTCCATGATTGTTTCATGGCTTTATGGAAGTGTTTCTGCTCTATCTCTGTGTCAGTTATGCAGAAGGCTTTGATATCCTGGGTTATTTTTGCCATAGGAGGAGTTCACAGGGTGATACACAACGTGTAAGGTACCAAGAGTGTTGGTAGATCATCTTTTGTCTGTTATCCACAATGTTTAATTTGCCATAATTTCTGAGGTTCCTTTTCCTCACGTGCCCAGAGCTATCAGAGGAGAATACTTATAATCTTTTAATGAAAATAAATCAAAGTAATGCTAAAAATGGCCCTCATCATCTTAAACCCAGGACTCTTTGGGCTGCTCTTTTCTTCCCTTGCCTCTGTAAGAAAGTGAGTGTGTTTCCTTGCACAGATCTCACTTTTAGCATGGAGTTTTCATCTAAACCACTGCCAAAAAATGCTAGCATAGAGCATTGCAGTGAAGTAAATACAGAGTAAAGTAGATGGAAGTGTCATAGCTGGGAAGGAGGACAGGAGGAGCTGGAAATCTGTGTATGTTCAGTTCAGTGTAAAGGTAGACATGTCTCGGGTTTTTGGGTTTTCTTTCTCACCCGAGATTTCAGGCTGGTGGTTTGGCTGGGGGTTGGATGGTTCTTTTTCTGCTCTCTGTCCCTCTGGAGCCTTTTAGCTCGGCACGCAAATGAAGAGGAGTCTCAGATCTTGGTGTTTCTTGGTTTCTCATGTGTTTATAATTTCTTATCTTACAAATTTCTCTGTGCCAGGCTGAGATGTTCACAGCAGCTCGGACACAGGTGACTCCCCCTGTGATGGGAGGTTGCTACCTTTTTATACAGATAATTACGTGTCTATTATTTACAATTCTGTGCCAATGCCTATTATCTATACTAAAAAGATCATTTCTGCTTTGACCCAATCTTCTTACACTACTTTGTGCCCACGTCACATCAGAAGATGGAGGCCAAAGGGGAACAAGAAGAACCCAGGGCACTGCCCTAAAACCTCCATCTTGTCCCCTATTTACCTCCATTCTAAAAATCCAAAAACTACAAAATTCTCCACCCTGTGATTAGCTACACTACTGTTTTCACACTTTTGTGACTTGTAATTCTTCTCTCAATGTTAAAAGCTTTTTCCATGGACTAAAGTCAAAGACTGTCTTCCTGGGCTCTGTGCCAGGCAACCCCCCTGGACAGACCCCCCTGTCCAGGATTCAAACCCTCTTTGTTGGGTCCCAGGCCTCTCTGCCCAGGTCTGTGACCATCCAGGGCAACCAAAGGAATGCCCTGGACTCCGACAGAAGCGGATGTTTTGAGGATTCTGAAATAGAAAATTGAGAGTACAAGTGATTCCATTGGCAAAACAGACAAGTTTTGTTACAGACTTGGAAAAACCTGCAGCAGAAAGGGACATATGGATATTTAATTATAATGTTTCCACATTACTTTTGACCACATGAAATAGTCTTGTGACTTCTACTGAGGGAGGCTGCAGCAGCTCAACTCCCAAGAGCTGCTCCTGGCTGAACCCTTAAATATTCTACTTTCAAGGAGAAAAGGGGAATCTTGTGTTACTTTTGAACTAGAAAATGATGGCCAGAGTTCATAAATATTTCAGAGGAATCTACTTAAAATGCACTTACCCAAATTTTCCCCAAAACTGGTGGGAGGTGTTTGAACTGTGCAGTTTGACCTGATAGGGGGTGCAGGTGCATCCTGTAGAGTTAGCAAAGGTTTTGCTTTTTACTTTAAGGTGGTTTAATGTTTTTATTCTATATGAAGGGTTGAGTTAGAGAACTTTAAACCAATTTAAAATTTGGTGATGTGTGTTGTTGTTGCTGTGGTTTTTTTTTTGTTTTTTTTTTTTTTTCCCCTAACATTGTATTTGCTGTCTATTGCAGTGCTGCAGGGCCATTCAGCATCTACTTGGGGTGAGCTCTTGGGCACCATCACCCTTCCCAGGTGGACTGGGCCATGGAAAACCTTTTCCTCACTGCTTCTTCCACTACAAGGATGAAGCTGAGAGCTCCTGGGTGCCACTGTTTACTTAGAAACACAAAAGAAAGTGGCTGTTTGCTCACACTGGCTCATGCTTTCATCACAAACTACCGAGACATCTTGGTAAAACAACATTATTTTTTGTACTTTTTAACTCCTGCAAAAATCTGTCATGGAATAGATCATGACTGAGCATTTCATGTGCTGCTCCTGCTAAGTTTGCCAGGGAAAAACAGAGAGCCAGATCTGTGTCTTATTTTTCATAGCTCTCTGTAAACATCCCCTGAATTAATCTCAGGAAATACCAGAAATGCTAATATCTACTCTTTGTGTGTGCTCACAGAACAGATTTAGGACACTCCTTTGAAGGATGTATACGAAACCAGCACTTGCCATAAGTTAAAAGAGTCCTTTTTGACATCTCTGGAACACATTTCTCAAAGTACTGAGCAGTGATTGAACTTTTAATTCCATGAACATGCCTGGATATGTTCAAATGAAGCGGGGCACAAACCCCCAGCCTCCAGCTCACCCTGCATGCCCCAGTGCTGTGCCAGGGTTGGGGTGAGAGCAGGGGAGGACAGGGAGACAGGGAACCCTCTCAAACCTGCCCTAACAGCTCCCAAAATCTTGTCAAATAGGATCTTTCTGATATGATCTGCCTGCCGTGGTGTTCATCCTCTCTTTCCTGAGTGTAGCAGTCAGCAGTGACTTTGGTTCCATTTCCTTATTTTAGGGTATCACAAGTTGGTGAGGCTGATACCCCACTGGGAATAAGCTCATTTTCCTCTGCTGGCAAACACCACTCAAGGGTTTATTCAGGGCTCCTGTCTCCTGTGAATTAGGAGTAAGAAACTTTTTTTAACATGAAAACATAGAGGCTGAAGCAGAAAATGCCAGCTGTAAAGTAGCCTTGCTTGGTGCTTTTCTCATAAAGCAAAGAGCCTTATTAAAAGACAAAAAATAATTAAAAACCCTTCCATGAGGTACAGGTGAAGAGTTTTTATTATCTGTAACTCTTCAGCCACTAGATGGTGGGAAAGTTGCAATCTGAGAGGACTCAGGGACCTGATCTGCCCTCCCAGGGTTAACCCACAGCAGGCAGGAGTGAACACAGCACTCCTGAAATCGTTGTGAAATTTCCCCGTGAGGTGGCATCTGGATTGTGGCATTGCTTGTACATCTCTATCCAAACCAGCTTTGTGCTGGAGAACTTTGTCCATGTTACCAGGGCAGCTGGCATGAAAAGAATCCCCTTTAGTGGCCAATTTCGGTGAAGAAATGGGAAAAAAAAAATCAAGAAGTGAGTTCCTGCTAATTTCAAAAGTACCACAGCTACAGGGCTGGCAGTGCCTGTTCTAAAGCAGACTGGTGTACCCCCTGTGTCATTAAATAACTGAGAGAACACCTAGAGTGCTTCAATACAGAGTGCACTGAGTAATTTTCCTCTCAATTGCTTCTGTGGCTGATAGTGTGAAAGGAGGTGTGCAGTATTCCCAAAAATATTGTGTGCACAGGGCTGAACCTTTCTTCTGCAGTGCTCTGGAATTTGCTGAGCTGGTTTTTTGTGTGGACATTTGGGGAGGAAATGGTTTGATTTGAAAATGTCTTTACCAGCTTTATGACTCCCTGCTCTGCTCTGAAGGACAGCTCCATAAATACTCTTGGCTCTGGGATCCCTGGCCAGGATCTCTGCAGGAGTGGCAGATTCATCACCTCCCTTTTTGATCTTGGAAATGAACTGAAGTCCCATCTTCCAATGCAAATGGCTGTGATAGCAGCCCTTAATGATTGAGGTAACTCCAGAGCAGGCTGTGGGAGCATCATATGATGGCAATGCCTTTGATTTATGTGCCACCTTTCATTCCCAGCCATCTCAAAGCACCTATAATTTCTGGCAAACCTGTGCTGAGTTAATGGGTTATTTCAGAGTCTATTCAGCAATAACTGTAAAGTGCTCAGAAGGAAGACTGATTGATGGGTGAGATGGCCCAGAACTTTAATTATCTTAATGAACAATTTTTGAACTTAACAGAAAGTCTAGCACTAACACAAGTGGAGCCATGAACTTTAATTTCACCACTCATTTCATTAAACCCTGAGCTCGGTGGTAATTTAAAGCCTTCTCTCTTGCTCTGTGTGTGTTTTTCAGAGGAGTCCACTGAGGCATTGCTGACACAGAACCAGTTCTGCTCTGGAACATCCCACACCTGCAGAGAGCTTCAGGACCCTGTGACAAAAAGCTCCTGACCCTGAGGAAACTGCTAAAAAAATTAATATGCAACAACTGAGGTTTACCAGGAAGAAGCAAATATTTAAAATATTCAGAATAGTTCTGGGAGAATTATTAACAATCAGATATTAAAGACTCTGGTTCGACACCTGCTCTGTTGTTTTGCCTATGATAGGAAACAGAAGTGGTAAATAGCTGAACCAGGGCAACAGGCAGCAGGAAAACAGCATGAAAGGCAAACAGATTGCTGTTGAGAAGATGGTTTTGGGATGATTTTAGTGTGAAAGTTCTTTTAAAATTAGTAATTGTGATCATACATACATTGTCTGTGTCATCTACACCTCCTTGTACTCTTCTTATGCCTCTGTTATTGTACTTTTAAACCTTAATCATTTTTCCACAGAAATGAAATTGTTATTAGCATCTGTTGTGTCTGCATAATTACTGTGCCTTTTAAAAGGCTTATTTCTATTATTTCCAGATCCTTTCCACAAATCCTTACATTGGTAATTAGGGTATCTTGCAAATACTGTTGCTATGAAAAGGATCAGAAATTTTCAGCCTGAACCATCAATTTCCTTCTGATGACTCATACTATAGGGGATACCATAAAAATATTAATAATATTAGAAAAAAGCAATAATTCCAAGCTGTGTTTTATTGTATGTGTTGCCAAGGAGATCCAGCTCTGTGAGTGACTTTAGGACCTGGACTCCTTGTACCAACTACAGCAGAAATGTCAAGAACGTGATAAATTTTTTGGGCTAGAAAAAATTTCAATATAGCTTATTTCACCTGTGTTTTCATCCTGGAGATTGAGGAGGAGTCAGAGAAGGCATCTGAGGGTGGGGGCTTGTGCCAGGAGCCCTTTTGGAGCAATAGGGAGGGTTGAGTTGTGGAGGGTGACTCGGGGTGAAGTCACTGAGTGTCCACACGTGGCTTCCTGGGATTGCACCTGCTGGGTTTCCCCTGTGCCCATGGGGATCAGCAAGTGGGGACATCCCCAGAGTGACCTTTACACAGACATGCTCATATCCACTCTTCCATAAGGCATGAAAATGTGGGGACATGGCTGGGATGCTCTGGGAAATGCCCAGACCCTGCAGAGCTGCTGGAGTGGCTCCCATGGGCTGTGCCCTGCACTCCCCCGTGGCAGACAGGGCTGGGGAGAAGGAGCTGTGGGGGAGGCACTGCTCTGAGCCCAGGCAATCCTCAGCCCTCAGGAGATGAAATGGGAAGCCTGGGGCTGTCTCTGTGCACAGCCTCTCCCCCTTTGCCTCCCACAGCTCTTCCCAGAGTCCATCCCAGGGCTGCTTTCCTGTTCTCAGGCCATAATTCTGAGCATTGAATTATCCTGCTCAGATGTTTACTGCTGTTTCAGCCTCTGCCAGCAGAAGGAAGATTAACTGCCTCTTACATTTATTCCCAATGAAAAATGGCTGAAGAGTTTTGAAGCCACTTTCAGCCAGGTTTAACCAGTTTCACAATATCTCCCTCAAAAGCCTGATGTGGGTCATCTCTGAGGAGTTTAAGGAGTGGTTTGGAGTCTTTCCATTCCCTCTCAGCTCCCAGCCCTGCTGGGCCAATTCCCCACATCTCAAAGAGGGGTGATGGAGCCACAGCTTCACTGGTGCAGGACAAACTTCTGGGAACTTGAGCTGAAGGAGAGGGAAAAGAGAGATTTGAGCATCACCAGGAGCTGGACAAGGCAGCAAAGGTGAGTGTCAGGTTCTGGTATCCAGCTTGGGCTCCATGAGCTTTGGAGTGTGGAATTCAGGCTTCAATTGTTGTATTCCCCTAAACTTCAGACATTCAAAAGGAACTCTGCTGTGTCTGCTGGTGCCCACTCTGGCCACTCTTTGCCGACCCAGTGACGCCAGTCCTCGGGTTTTTGGGTTTCCTTTGTGACCCGAGATTTCAGGCTGGTGGTTCGGCTGTTGACCGAAAGGTTGGTGGTTGGTGCCCACCCAGGGACGCCAATTCTCGGGTTTTTTAGGGTTTTCTCTCCCCGTGATTTAGGTTGGTGGTTCCACTGGTGGTTCGAGCTGGTGCTTTTTCTGCTCTCTGTCCCTCTGGAGCCTTTTAGCTCGGCACACAAATGAAGAGGAGTCTCAGATCTTGTTGTTTCTTGGTTTCTCATGTGTTTATTATTTCTTATCTTACAAATTTCTCTGTGCCCGGCCGAGATGTTCACAGCAGCTCGGACACAGGCGACTCCCCCCGTGATGGGAGGTTGCTACCTTTTTATACAGATAATTACGTGTCTATTATTTACAATTCTGTGCCAATGCCTATTATCTATTCTAAAAAGGTCATTGCTACTTTGACGCAATCTTCTTACACCACTTTGTGCCCATGTCACATCAGAAGATGGAGGACGAGGAAGAAGGAGAAGAACTTAGGGCAACACCCTAAATCCTCCATCTTGTCCCTCATTTACCTCTATGCTAAGAATCCTAAAACTACAAAATTTTTCACCCCGTGCTGTGCTAAGCTACTGTTTTCACACCTTTGTGACTTGTAATTCTTCTCTCAATGTTAGAAGATTTTTCCATGGACTAAAATCAAAGCCTGTGTCTTCCTGGGCTCTGTGCCAGGCACCCCCCCTGGACAGACCCCCCTGTCCAGGATTCAAACTCTCTTTCTTGGGTCCCAGGCCTCTCTGCCAAGGTCTGTGACCATCCAGGGCAACCAAAGGAATGCCCTGGACTCCAACAGAACTCTTTGACTGACAGATCTCTCAGTACAGATCTCTCAGTACAGATAATTCTGTCATTTCCTCTTGCTGTTTGCTGGTTTTTGTTGGTGTCTGCAGGCATGAACCTGTGGTCTGTCCTTTTGGTTTTGTGACATTTTCCTCTCCTCCTCAGCTCAGAGCAAAAGAGTCTTGCTACATTGGACAAATGTCCTTTTCTAAAATTCATTTTTCCTAAGCCATGTGACCACAATGATCTCATTCTTTAAGAGGCTGGGCTGTGTGAAAGTTTGACAGAGACAAAAAAAGCAGTTTCTGGAAGAACCGTTAAAAGATATCCATTTTTCACAACTATAATAGAACCTCATAATTAATTTAAATGGAATTTGTTTTCCATAACACAGATTTTTGGGTGTAAAGTACGTCCTTTGAGAGAAGTGAGAGAAAACAAACTCTGTTATTTTTGATTACCTTTGTGTTTTGTTTTTTATTCATTATGTTAATTTTATGCTAATAACCTTCTTACATTAAGGTTCACTTTATACTGCATAAACTGACAAATAGAGCAATATTTATCAAGCATAAATATTAAAAACACTATAAAGACTTCTAGGCTTCTAATTATTATGCTAATATATCTCTAAATTATTCTTGTATTACCACCCTACAGCTCACTGTGGAACATGACACAAAGATGGTAAAAATACCAAAATTCTATTTCTTAATGCTATTAATGAATCACATAGGAAGGCTGTCTATGAATTAAAAAAGCACCAGTTAAAGCATTGTGGAGGTGAAGATATAGAATTCATTTCTTCTGGTGAGCTGTTGAGCTTTTGTTTATATTATCATAAATCAAGGAAATCCAAAGTGCTTTTTTGTCTTTGAAGTACAGGAAATCCCAATATATTGCACAGAAATTCCTCCCATTGGGGCAATTCTTGCTATTTCTTTTCAGAGTGTGTGTTTGTTGGTGTCTGTTCAGATGGTGCAAGGCTGTGAGTTTTGACCTCTCCTGATTTTGTGTGCCATCCCTGGGGGCAGATGGGCCCCAGATCTCAGATATCACATTTATTCTGGTGCTGTTATGACTGGCAGAAAAATCCCTCCAGTGTGTGGAAGGACTAATTCTGTCTTCTTTTTCCACCCAAATATGTGACTTTTTTTCTAGAAGTTCTGGGTTTTTTAATAAACATTCCACGGGTTTTATGTTGGTTTAATTTATTTAGTTTTGGTTTGTTTTCAATGTCTTAAATGACAGGACTACAGACAGCAACAAAGATGCTTTTATGGCAACTGATTTTTCAGTTAACTCTTTACTTATACCATGTACAATAGAGCTTGGTGTTAATAGGATCCTTAATTCTCTACAGCTAAATTCACTGCATGTCTCTTTGTAGGAATCATTAACAATTGGAATAAAAGTGGTCTAAAGATATGAACTGAGTATCCCAAGCACAGAAGTGGCTCCCTCCCAGGGAGGTTCCATACCTGGGAGCTGTGGGGAGTCACTGCTCTGTGAAGAACAGCTTTGATTCAGTCACTAAAAGCCTCTGCCAGTCATTTTGGACTGGGGGACTGTGTGCAGTGCATTATTATTAAGTGTCTTTTTCAAATGGAAACAAATTACTCTGGTGGGATATAGTGCTCTTGCACAGACAGCTGCTCAGCTGACAGTCACATCTTCAAAATGATATTATAGTACAAAATCAGGCCTGTGAAGGAGGGAAGGGCAGAGATGTGTCTCATCAGAGAACAGGTAAGGATCACACAGAGCAGCAGCAAAGTTAAATAGGGCTGAGAGTGATGGGGCTGTAGAAATGAGGGGCTGTGAGGGGCCAGGCTCAGCCTGGGCTGAGCAAGGAGGGTAACAGAATGTACAGGAGGAAGAGGAAAGGAAGCACTTTTCTTGCTTTTGTCTCTCAGAGTCTTCAGGGAAATAGCTTGATTAATTCACAGCTTTTCATTCTTCCATTTGTTTGTTTATGTGAGTGAGTGGATGTGCTGTGTAAGGATGGCTGTGACTCAGTTATGGAGGGAGAGGTAAATGAAAGACATTAAGTTTGTCTTTAGGGCACGTTAAAGGTGCAATACAGAGAGGTGTGTGCATCTGGAAAGGAGCTGGTTTGGGGTGCTGGAAACTCAGGTTCTGTCCCTCTGTGCCAGTCTCCACATCAGGGCATTTCTGCTCCCTGTGGCACTCTGGAAGTGCCAGAGGCTGCAGAGGAGCTGCCTCCCTTCCCTGCCCCTGTGCTCACCTGTGTCTGAACACCTCACACAGCACATACAGAGCCAGGGGCCTCACTGCCCCTAAAACTGAGCATGGCCACAAGAGTCTGAGCAACAAAGGTGCCTTTAGACACAACTGCCTGTGCATGGCTCAGTAGAGAAAGATAAATATATAAGAAAGTGTAGCCAGATGCATTGCTCAGCTGTGTCTGCATTGCTTCTTTTAGCTGTTCCATGCTAATTGTTTGAAAATACAATCATGTTTCTAGTGAAAAGGATTTTTTAATTAAAAATCAGTACCTCTTTTTGACCTGTGTAAGAATCCAAATAAAATCCACTTGGTTGTTTTTGATGTTACAACTCCCATTTAAGTGTTTAAGAAGAAAATATTCCTGCTGGGAACATTCAATATCAATTTTCAGTAACTAGTTACAGTGTGAAATCTTGGTTTCTCTGCAGAGAACCAGTTTTTTTTGTCTGGCCCAGCCAGGTATTGATCCCTGTCTCCATCAGGGGAAGTCACCCTGACCTTCCCTCTCCAATCCTCAGCATCCCTGCCTGGCCCTGTTTATAATGAACTGCAGGGACAGAGTCATGGGGCACTGGGCACAACCCAATCCCTGGAATGCTGCTGCCCAGTCCCACACTGATGTGACACTTTTGTATAAACCTGCCTTAAATCAAGAGGAGAAAACACTTTTAAAGTGGATTGAGCAATAATTTTGGACATGCCTTTACTTACAAACCACAGCATGGAGGAGTTCCCTTTTCAGGGGGGTCCTCAACCAACACTAGGGTTTTTAGCATGATTTTTGTGCTTGTTAAATGTACACCTGAGTGCTGGTGCTTGGGAGAAAATCTTGATTCTACAGGTAGCAGACAAATTTATCTTAAAACACTGCAAGAACATGCAGAGAGGGGATTAAGGTCATCTGTCTGATGGTGAATCTGCTGTGTGCAGAATTCTCTTCTGTTTTATAAATATATCAGGAAAACTGAGGTTTTTCCAACCGGAAATAGTGTGTGCATAATTAAATAATCTCTGTCTAGATGTGTGTGAGAGAGAGGGAGGAAAGAAAAAGGGATATTTTCTCCCTTTTTTTCTTTTTGCACCAATTGGCCACACAGATGTAAACAACCCACAGCACAAAATAATTGTGAAATCAATCAGTAATCCAACAATCCTGGGCCCTGGAGTAACCTCCTAGGAAGGGAAAAAAGAAAGAAGAACACAATATATTAAATACAAATCCTAAGAGATAGGTAATGTGCCAAAGAAGTTATTGCATTCAGGAGGCTTGATAAGGATGATTTAGCAGGGTGAAGAGATCACCTCTGCAGATCAGAGAGGGAAAGGACCACAAGGAGATAAGAGGAGGAATGCACAATAAAGAGATAAGTGAGCCTTATCTTCTTTGCACTTACCTCATGATTGTTAACATTTTGTCTTTGTTCCATAATCAAATTTCCACACCCTCAGATGCAGAGCACCCTGACCTTTGGTCTCTTCTGCAGTCCAGTAAAACCAGGACAAAACTAATGGAACCACTGATGCAATTCAGCTCTTGTTTGTTTAACAACAAACAAGTAACTAGAACAATTTTAGACTAAATGTTTGGGAGTCTAGTTGTAAATTGTGATAAGTTCCAAATCCTTCTTTTGTTTCTGCAGGCATATATTGAGCACAGCACTTGTAAATGTATTTCTGCCTAGACACTGGGCTTGGGGCTGTGGACTCACAATATTGGCTCCTTCAGAAGCTCACTTGAATTTAGACTCCATCTGGATGCCAGTTCTGAAAGGATGTCTTGTACCTACCTACAGAGGGAAAGCTGCCTTTCAGAGGAACTGGCTGTTTCTGCTGGAGAAATGTCTGTAATTGCCTTGGTCAGAAAAGGGATTTTTCCTACTCCAGATGTCATATGCCATAAACCACATATTTCCCATCACTGTTGCTTACAAATGTCCTAGACTTTTTGAGGAATTTTTTAAAAAGAGATATTTTTTGACATTTTCTATCTGGTAAAAATTCCAAGGGAACCTTCCCTTCCCTTCCCTTCCCTTCCCTTCCCTTCCCTTCCCTTCCCTTCCCTTCCCTTCCCTTCCCTC